>JAGSMV010000013.1:0-230000 GCA_029286815.1 Troides helena
TCGCTGTCGCCCTCGCTTATCGCGGCGGAAGCCCTTCAACGCCTTGATTGCAGTCCCTTTGAAGGTTTTTCGAGCTCTTGGTCACTCCGGCGATTGTGGCCAAGCTCGAGGCACCATTTCTTTAAGAGCGCTCGTAGTCGATTCCGAGTCTGAGTGTCAGTTCATGACAAAGGAAGTGACGACTCTGGAGATCGTGGCCACGCGCGGTCTTATTATGCGACGCGCCAGGGTCGCCACTTCCTTGTCTGCTTCCAGCCCTCCCTGCGCTTCCCGTTCCGCAGCGGCATGTCCGTTTGGCTTTGGGCAAGCCCCACACCACCAGTAGTTGGTGGTCTCTAAGTGCTGGCGCGGGTTTCCCTTCTTCTCTTGGATAAGTATCGTCCTGTGTTCCTCTTAAAGAGCGAGCGAGTAGAATGCTCGCCCTCGGAGCAGTTAGTGCCCACCCCGTAGTACGAAGGGCAGACTCCCTGAAGCGTGAGCAACAGAAGTGTGTGACCTCTCCCGAAGGGGACCCACCCGGGGACCATTTTCTTACTGCTGTTCCCATATTTTTTATGTTTACCATTTAAGCTGAGCAAAACCCATCTCCACTACCCATGACCCCAACGGTTGGCACCCCGTCCAACCATTCATCCTCGGCCGGGGTCAAGCACGGGACATGCATCATTCCATCACCACGATACAAATACAAATCATCCATCACCACGCTACAAAACATGTCGTCCATCCCCACGATATAGGTGCACATCATCCATCACCATGATACAACCACATACTGTCTCATACAGTAAGATCTACACGCGATCTAAATTATTCATCCCATACACATCACGCAAGTACACCTCCTGTAGCCACTCCTAATGGATTTCATTAGTCGTCAAGCTGCCCTATGCCCGAGAGCATAGAGCGCTGCTGCTGCTCCAGGATACACCAGTCCCAGAAGATGCCTTACCCCCGAACCGAAGTCCGAAGGCAACTGCATCCCCGGCACCAATGAGAGGTTATCCGACCCAGCACCCCAACCTTTTTTTTTTTTTTTTTTTTTTTTTTGATATCGGTGGTGGGAAAAATGCTGTTACCGCATTACCCAGCGTCCTGGGACGCTGGCTGTGGGGCTGGGGCCACTGAGAGGCGCCGTGCACCCCCATACCCACTAAAACTACCACTGCTTGTCCCGCAATATATTACTGGAGACGCCCGTTTCAGCTACCTCCGGGCGCCTCCGCGTATAAAATCCCTCCTGGTGGGTGCGCCCCTGCGGGGAGCAAAGGCACCACCTGCCGTTCCTGCACTGTCTCCTCGCGGACCGACACGTTGGGGCCTCTGACCCCATAGACGACCGCAAGGCGCCCACGACGGAGCGCGCATGCCCGGCTGCCGCCTTCCCGTGAAGGAACTGGCGGCTCCTCCAGAGAGACCCCCCCCCCCCACCACTTCGACGAGAGAGGGACGAAATCAAGACTCCCCTGGGACGCACCCCAGGGGGAAACACGACAAAGCACCAAAGGGCCACGGCTCATCTGGCCCGGAAGGCCCTCACACAGTGCCTGGCTAGGCCCGCTGCTCACGGCGGGAGGGGAAGGGACGAGCGTGGTTCTGCTGCCGCGCCTTCAAGCCGGCCTGCCGCCGCCTGCAAGGTGCGGCAGCGGCGTCGGCTCTCCCCGGCACTGGCGGCCTCCTTCTGACGCATCGCCTGCGCTGCAGAAGGAGGCCACCGCCTTCCCAAGAAGACCTCGCTGCTCAACATCCGATCGATTACAGTCGGCAGCGAGGTCACTTTGACTTGCGCGCGACGAGGGCGTGAGCTGCGGCCCCATGCGGCATCTTCTGCCAGAGCGTGGTGCGCCGTGTCAATCGGCGCACCACACTCGACGCACTCTGCGTCATCTCTCACGAGCCACCTGGTGCAGGTACTTGCCGAAACATCCATGGCCTGTCAGCACCTGCACCAGGTGGAACGTCATGTCTCTGTACTGTGCCGAAAGCCATCCACCGGGACAGGGGCCCTGATGGCCTCCACCGTGTCTCCCGGCCGGCGGCATACGCATCCTCCAGTTCCCCACCGCCGACCAAAATGTCATGGGCAACGCGTCGATCCGGTGACCGTGCCGGGTCCGGCCGACACTCTCTCCGGCATCCCGCAGGAAAGAGATACACTTCAAGCAGCCACTGCGCCTGTAGATGCCAAGGCGCACGTTCGCGAGAAGCGCGGTGTACCCGCCGTCCAGGACACCGTACTGGTACGCCTGACAGGCTCGGTTCGCCAGGATACGTTGGGCCCCTTCAACACGGGCCCGTTCCTGGCGGTCTCTGCATCTATCCACCCATACGGGCGCTCCGTACAGTGCCATACCCGCAGGATGCCAGAGTACAGGCGCCGACACAAATGACCCGGCCTCCCCTGACATTAAGCAGCAATCTGCCCAGCGCAGTGGCGGTGGCGGTGGAGTTTCTGGAGAAGCCACCCTGGAAGTGCTCCCCGAAGCTCCATCGCCCGTCCAGAGTGAGCCACTTGAGGGCTCCCCGCACTGAGACCCTCTCGCCCCGGACGATGATCGCGCCTCGGGTGGACCCCTGGTGTCTGTGGAAGAGGAGTGGCCTGCCCGTGACAGAGACCAGACCCAGCTGCTCGATCCGGTCCACCACCAGCGACGTGCTAGTGCGCCAGACGACAGCCCGTCGTAATCTCCCTTCCTCGGGCCGAGACGGTGTCGTCTGCGTAGCATAACACCTCGTCCTGGGAGTGACCGCAGTAGCCAGTCGCACGCGAGGTTCCACAGCAAGGGGCCCAAGATCACCCCTGTGGGAACCCCGCTTTCCACGCGCCGCCGATGTAGCTCCGCCGCTGCCATCAACCCAGACGATCGTCCTGTTCCGGAGGTACGCCCCCAACAGCCTGACTATGTAGGGGGGGAGCCGGAAAACTCCAACGCCCCTGATCGCGCCGCGAAAGGCGTCGTTGAAGCGCGTTTCGATATCTGGCGACACCCCCAGGACCACTGCCGTCATCACCGAAGGCCTCCAGACAGAGGCTCTTTTCTCAGGTCGAGCAGGGCGTCCAACGTGATCGCCCTGCCCGAAATCCGCATTCGCCTCCCCATGAAGGCCCGTCCCACCGGCGAGGCGCCGAACGAGACGGCCGGCCAAGATCTTCTCGAAGACCTTCCCGCCTCGTCCAGAAGGACGATCGGTTCAGGCTTTAAAGGAGTCGGGTCACGGTCCCCTTCCGCAGCAGGCAAAAGCTCGCCTGTCTTCCAGCTGCTCCGGGAACTGCACGCGTCGAATGCAGGCGCGTCGTATTGAAGCCCCGGAGCCTCTTCGCGCAGGTGGCTCGCGGCCACCCAGAGGGCCCCTCGGATAACTGCTCGGGTCCTTGTCGCACACACACCGTCGACCCCCCGCTGGAGACGATCCAGGGCCACGTCCAGCTCCCTTCCGTCACCGAGGAGGGCCTCCTCTGTGGCCGCAGGGGCGGGGACATAACCGGGGGAGCTGGAAATTTCACACGTCAGCCCCCGGGAACAACTGGTCCACCACCCCCTGAGGAGTCCGGGTCCAGGGCCTCCTGTTAAGGGGCGCCTGCGCACAGAGCCTGCAGCCGTCTTTGAACGGCGCCCCTGATGGATCCCTGTCGACCCCTGCCAGTAATGCTCCTCCCCAGGCAAGGGTCTGCTCGACTATGAGCCGCAGGGTCTTGCGGGCTTCCGCATACTGACCCTGCAGCCGCTCCTCCTCCCCCGTCACCTGAGCGCCGACGCCGACAACGCCGCAATGCCCGGCGACGAGCCTGGGCCGCCGCCCGGAGGCCGGAGAGCTCCTCCGACCACCAGCGGCTGTAGCTGGCGGCGGCCTCGCGGGTGGACGTCGCCGCATCTCAGGCATGGCCGCATCGCACATCTCCTGAAGAGCGCTGTGGATGCGACCTTCCAGCCGACGCCGACGTCACCCGAGCCCGGGCATGTTCCATCTCTGAACAGCGCCGCCTTGGCGAGCCTGCCGAACTTGCCGAGGACCCAACGAGGGAAGTGGAACCCGGGCGCGATGATGTTGTGCCGCGCCCCTGAGGAGGGGAGATTCCGAACCTGATATATCGGTGATCCGATAAGCGTTCTCCACTCCTCTCTTCCACTCCGCCACTTCACATCGGCGCGAGCGCCGGTGAGGCAAAGGAGAGGTCCACGATGGATCCCCCGACCCCGCACGCACGTGAGCGTTTCCCTGTTAGCGAGTACCAGACCGAGAGCAGTGCTCATGCTCAACTGCTCTCCTCCGCATCGGTGGCGGTGCCGCCCCAAGAGCGAGACTTGGCGTTGAAGTCGCTGAGGACCGTCTCCTCGGCGACATCCACCATGGCGGCCCTGGGATGAGTCGAGAAACACCTCGAATCCTGCCAGGGATCGGCTGGGGAGAAGTACACCCCGATGACAAAGGTAGCCTCCCCACCTGCCGCCAAGTGCAGCCGCGCCCCCTCTCTAGTGACTCTTGAAGAGGGGCAGGCGCCTGCTCGTTAGCACCGCTACCGTGCCGTCCAGGTCCCCAACCCAGGATGATTGCGGGAATCCTGCGTACGCCTGATGCCACGCCAGGGAGATCCCCACTCCGCCAACGACTGCAGGAACAAGTCCCGAGCGTTGGCGGAGTAGAGATTCGCCTGCAGGAGTGAGGATGCGGGTCATCACCACTGATGACCATGTTCTCATCTCCTGCAGGCGCATCCGCGACGCGGAAGGTGTCCCCGCCGCAGCCTTTCCCTGATCTCTGGGGAGACAAGTTTCCCCCCATCAAGTGGTTGGGATCTCCGACCAGAGTCGGCGCACGGAGCATCGGAAATTGACCGGCACTCGCCGACCCCAGCCCCACCTTCCCGCACGGAAGCACAGATCCTCCGGCATTTGGGATGGGCACAGGCAGAGGAGGTGCCTGATCGCCATGTATCTCTGAAGCAGCGCAAGGGGCGCTGCCCATTGCCGATCCTGCCGAGGTCCACCTGACCAGGATCGCGGCCCTTCCGCCAGCAGCCGCGGCGGCGACCGGACACGTTACGATGGTGGTGCCTATCCCCCCCGGGCCCGTCCTGCCGGACAGGGCCTTCACCTGCCTGGCTGGCAGCCCGTTGCTGCGACGACCGCAGCCCGACTGCGCGCAGGCCGAGTCGTCCAGGTCACCCGCAGATCCGCGGTTTTGACCGGCCGGACGACGTCGGCCACCCCAGCTAGCGAAGTCTTCATCTTCCGCCAGCTGGTCCGCGACGTCGTGGCCGTGGCTGGCACCAGCTCGAACAGGCGGGCTCCCCGCTCATGGTGCGCCGCATCCGCACTTGGCCCACGAGTTCAGTCCCGAGGGCGGACGTCTTCACAGGGAGTCGCCGACCGGTAAGATCGCCCCCTCGGCCACCGCCTCGGCCGCAGCCTGACTATAACTGCGGCCGTCTTGGCGGCGCAAGCTTGGGCCCCTTTCTGGCGGGAGCTGCCTCGGCGGGGCTGCCTTCTTGGCGGGGTCGCCTTCTTGGCGGCCTTAGCCCGCGCCTGGCCGACCACCTGTCCACGGAAAGTCTCCCCTCCGGAGGGCCCGGGCAGCGGTCGTTTTCCACCTTCCATCCCCACCCCAGCCGAGTGATGCTGTTTGTTGGCTGAGTGGGCGAGGTTGAAGCCTTCATCGAGCCCGGCGAGGTAGTGGTGCCAGCGCCGGTGCCCGTCGGGGCGCCTCGAGGGCGCCGCCGGCCGGGTCGTGAGGCCGAGGTGGCTTGTCCGTGCAGGCGCGGGGCCCGCGAGACGGAGCTGTTACCCAGCGCCCTCTTCTATCCGCTGCCAGAGGCGATGATGATGGGGGCTGGAAGTATGCTCTTCCAGCCCGGCGAGCGACCTCAATCATTCGCGCCGCGGGCACCGAAGACCGTTCGATGCCTGCTCCACGGCCGCGTTAATGAGGGGCCGCAAAACTGTCGGCTCAGGAGAGGAGTGAGGACGAGCCGGAGCCTCCACTGGCACGGGCCCCGCCCCAGTGCGCAGTGCCGCCACCTGCTGAGCTCCTCGTTATATTTTTTTGTTGCGAGCTCACGCCTTTATGCGGGATTCACCTCCGTCTCCAGGCACGATTGTCGCTGCGGAAATGCGGAGGTTCTCCTCCGGCTCGAGTCGCGCCGCCAGGGCTACCACCGCCTCCCTTACCGCAGAGGACGGCCTGTTCAGTCGCCGCTCGTCTTACTGGATTGCGTTGAGATGTCGTCGGCGGCTCCCCTTCCACTTCGCTGACCAGCGCCCACGGTGGTCATATCTCTGGCGGTCCTCCTCCGTTTTACGGTCCCGTTGCCCCTCCGATGTAGGCGGCCCCGGCTTCAGGAAACCGATCGGTGCCCACGATCGCCCTGAAGGTGGCTACCTCCACAGGCGACCGGTCCCTGCCGTCGCGCTGCTCACCTGTACTCTCGGGCAGGCGAAGCTCCCCCAGAGGAGTCTACGCCTCGCGACGATCCCCTGGCACTCCTTCCTCTGCGGACGTGTCGCCCCTCAGCGCCATCCCCTGAGTCGGTCCTCGCGACCGCGACCGCTGCCCTGCCCTTCTCTCCTCCCGATCGGGGAGATCTCCTCCTCTTGTTCCGCCCCCCCTTCACGGCACCGCATCCACCCGCCCTGCTCCCAGGCACAACGCCTCCGCCCATCCGCAGTCTGACATTCCTCTCTTTAAAGCAAACTGAGTGAGTTCCACCCGCAGTTTTATTTGTTTTCCAGTTCCATTAAAAATCCCACGAGTCACGTTTTATGTCCACCTTCGACAGAGCCCGTGTTGCCCGGTAAGCCCAGATGTCGCGTCCGTCGGCTGTCCCCTGTCGGGGTCCGCAGTAGACTGACCCCCCCTCCAGCCATGCACTCCTCACGCTGCGTCGCTGCTCTGAGTTGGGGTAGTTTTTTTATAGAGGTTTTCCTCCTCAGTGCCCCTGGCGAAAGCTGCTTTAAGGGCCTCGGTCCCGTGTGACCGCGCAAGATATGACCACGACATCACACGGGATTAATACACTGATTTGCGGCGGCAGGAAAGTTCCCACCGCTCCGCCCGGGGCAGGGTAAGTGCACACCGAGCCTGCCGTCGCCCCTCCACTGTGCTCTTCTGGATAGTCAGAGGGACACGTGGAGAGACCCTCCCGCCGGGTTATCCGGTTGTCAAGAGTTAGCCGCTCGCCGCCCTGGCGCCCGAGAGCATAAAGCAGCTGCCGTTGCCCAGGGTACACTATATCCCAGGAGATGCTCCTGCCGCCCGACCGAGGTCCGGAAGGCACCGCATCTCCCGGGCACACACGAGGAGGCTATCCCTGACCCAGCACCCCACCCAGCACCCCAACCTAACCTAACCTTTTTTTTTTTTTTTTTTTTTTTTTTGATATCGGTGGTGGAAATGTTGTTACCGCATACCCAGCGTCCTTGCAGGACGCTGGCTATGTGGGCTCGGGGCCACTGAGATACAGCGTGACCCCATACCCACTAAAACCACCGCTTGTCCCGCAATACGCGTACTGGAGACGCCCGGTTTCAGCCAAGCAACTCTCCGGGCGCTCAAGGCAAACCTCCTCCTGGTGGGCGCCTGCGGGAGCAAAGGCACCCACCTGTTGCCCCGTACCGGCCCGCGGACCGGCACGCCAGGCCCCCCGATCTCTCAGACGACCGCGCGCGCCCAAGACGGAGCGCACGCCCGGCCACCGCCTTCCCGTGAAGGAATTAAGCGGCGGCCTCCTCCCCCCAGACCTCCACTGACGAGGGAGGGGGACAAAAACCAAGACTCCGGGGACGCACCCCCAGGGGAAAACACGACAAAGGCCTGGGGCAAGCCACGCCCATGGCCCGAAGGCCCCTCACACCGTGCCCGGCTAGGGGTCTGTCGCTCACGGCGGGAGGAAGCGGATTGGCGTGGTTCTGCCGGCCTGCTGCTCGCAAGGTGCGGCAGCGGCGTCGGTCTCCTCGTGCGCTCGGCGGCCTCTTCTGACGCATCATCGCGCCGCAGAAGGAGCACCACCGCCTTCCAAGACCTCTGCTGCTCAACATATGATCGATTACAGTCGGCAGCGAGAGGTCACTGCCGATCTGCGCGACGAGGGAGTGGCGTTAGACCCCATGCCGGCACTCTGCCAGAGTGTGGTGCGCCGTCAATCGGCGCACCACACCGACGCATTCTGTGTCACTCCTCTACGAGCCACCTGGTGCAGGTACTTGCTCGAACATTCATGGCTCGTCAGCACCCGCACCAGGTGGAACGTCAAGGCCCTGTACCGGCTCATCCACCGACAGGTGGGGCCTGATGGCCTCCACCGTGTCTCCCGGCCGGCGGCAGTGGGTTACCACTTCCACCTCCCACCGCCGGATCAGGGCGTTTATGGGCAACGCGCCTGATCCGGCGGACCTGCGGCCGGTCCGGCCGACGCTCCGGCATCCCGCAGGAAGAGGTACACTCGCGAGCGACCGCGCCTGTAGATGCCAAGGCGCACGGGTCGCGAGAAGCGTATCTGCCGTCCAGGACACCGCATGCAGGCCGCCTGACAGGCTCGGACCGCCAGGTATACGTTGGGCCTCAACACGGGCCTGTTCCTGGCGGTCTCGTTCCATCCAATCCATAATGGCGCGACCGTACAGCGCCATACTCCGCAGGATGCCAGAGTATAGGCCGACACAAATGACCCAAAGGGATCTGCCCAGGCGCAGCGGCGGTATAGAGCTGGGACATTGCCCGGAAGTGCTCTCCGAAGCTCCATCGCCGTCCAGAGTGAGCCCCAAATACTTGAGGGCTCCCTCGGGACCCTCTCGGCCCCGGACGGAGATGATCGCGCCTCGTAAGGGAAGGAGGAGGGCCTCCGTCTTCGTGATTGAGACCTCCTCAGACCCAGCCTGCCCGGATCCGGTCCACCACCAGCGACGCTGGGGTGGCGGGCCAGACGAGCCACGCGTCGTAACTCCTCCCCGCCGAGACGAGGTGGTGTCGTCCGCGTAGCATAGCATTCTGGAGGACTGGCTGTTTGAAGCCGGACGCATCGCGAGACCACGCAGCAGGCCCCAAGACCGACTCTGTGGAAACTCGCCTCCACGCGCGCCGCCGATGTAAGTCGCCGCTGCCATCAACCCAGACGATTCTGTCCTGTTCTGAGGTACGCCTCAACAGCCCGACCATGTAGGGGAAGCCGGAAAACCCAGCGCCCCCCTGATCGTCGCGAATGGCAGGCTGTTGAAGGCGTTCTCGATATCTGGGCGATACCCCCAGGTCTTCGCCGTCACCGAAGGCCTCAGACAGAGTTCTTCAGGTCGAGCAGGCGTCCAACGTGGGATCGCCCTGCCCGAAATCCGCACTGGGCCTGGAGGCCCGTCCCACCTGCAAAGGAACGAGACGGCCGGCCATCTTCGAAGACCTACCCGCCTGTCCAGAAGGACGATCGGTCTGTAACGCGGAAGGGGAGTTTGGCTCACGGTCCCCTTCCGCAGCAGCAGGCAAAGCTCGCCTGCTTCCAGCGCTCCGGGAACTGCACGCGCCGAATGCAGGCGTCGTACAGTCCTTCGGAGCTCCTTCGCGCAGGTGACTCGCGGCCACCCAGAGGTGGCCCCTCGATGGGACCCCAGCCGGGCCCCGGAGCCGCACGTCGACCCGGAGACGATCCAGGGCCACGTCCAGCCCGTCAGGAGGACCCTCCTGTGGACGCCGTGGGGCGGTGGTGGACATAACCGGGGCTGGAATGACGCGTCAGCCCCCGGGAACAACCGGTCTACCACCCCTGAGGAAGTCCGGGTCCAGGGCCTCCGTTATGGGCGCTCGCGGCACCAGAGCTTCTTCCGTGCCGCTTTTGAACGGGCGGCCCCCATGGATCCCTGTCGACCGGCCAGTAGTTCTCCCAGGCAAGGGTTCGCCTGACTATGGCGAGCCGCAGGGTCTGCGGGCTTCCGCATACCGACCCTGCAGCCGCTCCTCCTCCCCCCGTCACCTGCGTGCGCCGACGCCGACAACGCTGCAGTGCCCGGCGACGAGCCTGGGCTGCCGCCCGGAGGCCGGAGTATCTCCGACCACCAGTACAGCTGTGCTGGCGGCGGTCCGCAGGACGTCGCCGCATTCCCAGGCATGGCCGCATCGCACACCTCCTGAAGAGCGCTGTGGATGCGACCTTCCAGCTCGTCGACGCCGACGTCGTCTGAGCCTCGGGGCATACCCATCTTTGGGAATAACGCCGCTCCTCGGCGAGCCCTGTCGAACTTGCCGAGGACCCAACGAGGGAAGTGGAACCGGGACGCGATGATGTTGTGTCGCGCCCTGAGGAGTGTGGTTCTCGAACCTGGGATATACGTGATCCGATAAGGTCTCCACCTCCTCCTTCTTCCACCTTCACACTTGCCACGCGGCGCGCGACAAAGTTGCGACGCAAAAGGAGAGGTCCACGATGGACCCCGACCCTCGCACGCACGTGAGCGTTTCCTCGTTGAGGCTCAGACCGGAGACGCGCCCACGTCAACTGCTCTCCTCTCGCGTTGGTGGCGGTGCCGCCCCAAGAGCGGCATTTGGCGTTGAAGTCGCCGAGGACCAAGATCTCCTCGGTGACAACCTGCTCGCGGCGGCCCCGACAGAGTCGAGGAAACACCTGAACTTGCCAGGGATCGGCTGGGGAGCAGCACACCCCGATGACAAGCGTACCCCCCCAACCTGCCGCCGCGTAGCCGTGCCCCTCTAGTGACTTGGCGAGGGCAGGCGCCCGCCTTTCAGTACTGCCACCGTGCCGTCCAGGTCCCCGACCCAGGATGATTGGCGGAATCCTGTACGGCTCTGGCTGCCACCAATGTGGCATCCCCACTCCGCCAACGACTGCAGGAACAAGTCCTGAGCGCCGGCGGAGTAGCTGAGATTCGCCTGTGATGGCGTGGCCACCAATTGATGACCATAGCCTCACCTGCGCAGGCGCACTATTTTTCTCCGCGACGCGGGAGCAGTCCCGTCGCAGCCTTTCTCCTCTTGACCCCTGGGGAGACAAGTTCTCCCCCCCATCAAATGGTTGACTTCCGACCAGAGTCGGCGCAGATGAGTATCGGAACCTGGACTGGCACTCGCCGGCCCTATGACCCACCTTCCCGCATCGGAAGCATTGGCATTCTCCTGTCATTTGGGGGGGAGGCACGGTGAGGAGTGTGTGCCTGATCGCCGCAGTTGAAGCAGCGCAAGGGGTGCTGCCCAGAGCCGATCCACGAGACCGGACGGATGCGGCCCGTGCAGCCGCGGCGCACTGACGACGTTTACGTAGGCACCACCCCCCCGGGCCCGTCCC
Source organism: Troides helena (assembly GCA_029286815.1). Lineage (NCBI taxonomy): Eukaryota > Metazoa > Arthropoda > Insecta > Lepidoptera > Papilionidae > Troides > Troides helena. The sequence goes on from JAGSMV010000013.1 coordinate 11,279, forward strand.
TACGGATAGGTCTTCCCCGCCCGGCTGGGCAGCCCGTTGCCGCGACGACCGCAGCTCGACCGTCTTTGCGGCCGAGCTCAGCTCGGTCACTGCAGATCTCGGTGGTTTTGACCGGCCGACGATCGCCGGCTCACCCCAGCCAGCGAAGCTTTTCATCTTTCGCCAGTTGGTCCGCGACGTCGTGGCCGTGGCTGGCACCAGCTCGAACAGCAGGCCCCACCCATGGTGTGCCTGCACCCGCACTTGGCCCACGAGGCCCGGCAGTGCCCGAGGGCGGACGTCTTCACCAGGAGCTCATGATCTCCCGGAAAGACGTCCCCTCGGCCACCGCTGCCCGGCCGCAGCTTCACACAACTGCGGCCGTCTTGGCGGCGCAAGCTGGGCCCCTCTTCTGGCGGGGCCGCCTCTCGGCGGGGGGCCGCTCATGGCGGGGGGCCGCCTTCTGGCGGCCTTTGGCCCGCGCCTTCCGGCCGACCACTCTTCACCCACGAGTCTCCTCCGTGAGGCCCGGGCAGTGGCTCGTATTCCACCCCCATCCTTCCCCTCAGCCGAGGATGTTGTTGTGCTGGCTGAGGGCGGGGAGGTCGAGGCCTTTATCGGCGCCCGACGAGGTAGTGGTGCCGGCGCGACGCCTGTCGGGGCGCCGAGGGCGCCGCCGGCCGGGTTGTACGAGGTGGCAGCGTCCGCAGGTGCGGGGCCCGCGAGGAACTGCCACCCAGCGCCCTCCTCTTCTATCCAAGCCGCCAGAGGCGGACATTATGGGGGCGGCACAGTGGAGCCCAGCCCGCAGGCGACTCGATCATCTGCGCCGCGGCACCGAGCATCCGTTCGGATGCCCGCCCACGGCCGCGCGAGAGGGCCGCAAAATCCGCCGGCTCAGGAGTGAGGAGACGAGCCGGAGCCTCTACCGGCACGGCCCCGCCCCAGTGCGCAAAGTGCCGCCACCCGCTGGCTGAGCCCTCGTTGATCTCTGGCGAGGAGCTCACGCCTTATGGTCCACCTCCGTTCCAGGCGACGATTGTCGCAGCGGAGACGGAGGTTCTCCTCCGGCTCGAGTCGTGCGCCGCCAGGGCTACCACCGCCTCCTGGATGGAGAGGACGGCCTGTTCTCGCCTCTTCTGAAGCCGACAGAGATTTGCTCGTCTTACAGACGAGCTGAGATGTCGGCAGCTCCCTCCACCTCGGGCTGACCAGCCCACGGTGGTCATTATTTCCGGCGGTCTTCCGTTTCCCTGACCCACGTCATCGCCCTCCGAAGCAGGCAGCCCCGGCTTGTGGAACCGATCGGTACCACGATCGCCTGGAAGGTGGCTACCTCCACAGGCGACCGGGTCCTGTCCTGCTGCTCACCCCCCCACCCCCCTCCGGGGCAGGCGAAGCTCCCCCAGAGGAGTTCACGCCTCGCGACGATCCTTCCGCATTCCTCTGCGGGACGTCGACCTCAGCGCTATCCCGAGGTCGGTCTCGCGGCCACCGACCTCGCCCCTCCCCCCGATCGGGGAGGCCTTCGCTCTTCGCTCCGCCCTTCACGCAAGCACCGCGTCCACTCCGCCCGTCGCAGGCAATTCACATGGCTCCATATCGGGCCCGACGTCACCGCCGACCCTGGCAAGCAAACCTCCTGAAGTTCGACCCTTAAAACTTTTATTTCGTAGTTCACGAGATCCCCACAGCCACGGGTAATTGAAGTCCACCTCATCGACAGAGCCCGTGTTGCCCTCCGGTAAGCCTAGATGTCGCGTCCAGGGGGGTTTGCCGGTCCCCTGTCGGGGTCCGCAGTAGAGACTGGATTCCTCCAGCCATGCACTCCTCACGCTGCGTCGCCGCTTGGCTGGGGTAGTGCTTTTTATAGAGGTTTTCCTCCTCAGCGCCCCCTGGCGGTTAAGTTAAGGGCTCCTGGTCCCGTGTGACCGCGAGACATGACCACGACATCACACGGGATACACCGACGGTGCGGCAGGAAAGACCCACCGCCAGCCCGGGGCAGGGTAGTGCACACTGAGCCTCGCCGCTCATTCTCCACTTGTGCCTTCTGATGTCAGAGGGACACGTGAGACCCTCCCGCCGGGTTATCCGGTTGCCGATTGAGTTAGTCGTCAGCCGCCCTGGCCCGAGGAAAGCATAGAGCAGCTGCCGTTGCCCAGGTACACCAGTCCCAGAAGATGCCTTACCCGGACCGAAGTCCGAAGGCACCCATCCCCGGGCACACGAGGAGTTATCCGACCCAGTACCCCAACTCCACCTTTTTTTTTTTTTTTGATATCGGTGGTGGAAATGCGTTGTTACCGCATACCCAGCGTCCTTTTCAGGGGAGACGCTGCTATGTGGGGCTCGGGGCCAACAGATGCTGTGCGTGACCCCCCATACCCACTAAAACCACCACCGCTTGTCCCGCACACGCATACTGAGACGCCAGGCAAATTGGCGCCTCCGCGTATAAACTCCTCCTGGTGGGTGGCCACTGGCGGGGAGCAAGGCACCCACCTGCCGTCCCGTACCAGCCCCTCGCGGGACCGGCTGGCACCGTTAGCCCCCCCGACCCCTGGCTGGTGACGACCGCGCGCGCTCACGACGGAGTGTATGCCCGGCCGCCGCCTTCCCGTGAAGGAATTGGGCGGCGGCCTTCCTCCCCTTCCAGACTCCCCGTCAAAGTGGAGGGGGACAAAAACTAAGACTCCCCCGGGGACGCACCTCAGGGGAAACACGAGATCTAAAGGGCCACGCCCATGGCCCGAAGGCTCCCTCACCATGGCGTCTGGCTAGGGTCTTTCGCTCACGGCGGAGAGGGAAAGCGGACGGCGTGGTTCTGCCGCGTTCTCCTTCATGCCGGCCTGCCGCCGCCCGCAAGATGCGGCAGCGGCGTCAGCCTCGTGGGGCTCGGCGGCCTCCTCTGACGCATCACTGCGCCGCAGAAGGAGGCCACCGCCTGACCTCTCGCTGCTCAACATAAGATCGACCACAGTCGGCAGCGAGAGGTCACTGCCGACTTGCGCGACGAGGGAATGACGTTGCGGACCCCATGCCGGGCATCTCCGCCAGAGTGTGGTGCGCCGTGTCAATCGGCGCACCACACCGACGCATTCTGCGTCATCTCTCTGCGTGCCACCTGGTGCAGGTACTTGCCGAAACATCCATGGCCTGTCAGCACCTGCACCAGGTGTGGAACGTCATGTCTCTGTACTGCTGGTTATCCACCGGGACAGGTGTGGGGCCTGATGGCCTCCACCGTGCGTTCCGGCCGGCGGCAGGGTTACTCTAACTTCCGTCTCCCTTCACCGCCGGATCGTGCGTCATGGGTAACGCGCGCCTGATCCGGTGACCGTGCCGCTGTCCGGCCGACGCTCTCCGGTATCCCGCAGGAAGAGGTACACTTCCGCGAGCGACTGCGCCTGTAGATGCCAAGGCGCATCGGCCGCGAGAAGCGCGCCTGCCAGTCCAGGACACCGCATGGTGCCCGGACAGGCTTCCGGACTGCCAGGATACGTTAGCCCTCTTCAACACGGGCCCGTTCCTGCGGTCTCGCAATCTATCCACCCATACGGCGCACCGCACAGTGCCATACCCAGGACGCCAGAGAGCAGGCGCCGACAAAATGACCTGCCTCGACATTGGGCAGCAATCTGCCCAGCGCAGCGGCGGTGGCAGAGCTTCGGGAGAAGCCGTTCGAAGTGCTCTCTGAAGCTCCATCGCCTGTCCAGAGTGAGCCCAAATACTTCTGAGGGCCCCCTGACGGGGACCCTCGCCCCGGACGGGATGATCGCGCTCGCGGGACTCATAAGTTCGTGGAAGAGAGGGCTCGCCCGTGACGGACCAGACCAGCGTTCGATCCGGTCCACCACCAGCGACGTGCTAGTGGCGCCAGACGAGCAGCCAATGTCGTAACTCCCTCCCCGGGCCGAGACGAGGGTGTCGTCCGCGTAGCATAGTACCTCGTCCTGGGAGGACCGGCTGCCGCAGAAGCAGTCGTACGCGAGGGTTCCACAGCAAGGCCCAAGACCGACCCCTGTGGGAACCCCCTGCCTCCACGCGCCGCCGATGTAAGTCGCCGCTGCCATCAACCCAGACCCCAACCTTTTTTTTTTTTTTTTTTTTTTGATATCGGTGGTGGAAATGTTACCGCACACCCAGGAGTCTTGTAGACGCTGGCTATGTGGGGCTCAGCCACTGAGATGTTGTGCGTGACCCCATACCCACTAAAACCAATTGGCCACTGCTTGTCCCGCACACGCGTACTGAGACGTCTGTCTTCAGCCAAGCAACTCTCCGCGCCCCCTATAAACCTCCTCCCTGGTGGATGCCCGCGGGGAGCAAAGGCACCCACTGCCGTCCCGTACCGGCCCCTCAGTGGACCGAAACGTTAGCCCCCCCCCGCCATCCTCAGACGACCGCGCGCGCCCAAGACTGAGCGCACGCCCGGCCACCGCCTTCCGTGAAGGAATTGGCGGTGGCTCCTCCTCCCTCTCCAGAGAGACCCCCCCCCCCCATACCTCCTGACGAGGGAGGGGGGACAAAACCAAGACTCCCCCGGGGACGCACCCCCAGGGGAGCTGCCACTGCGTCTGGGGCAATGACGCCCATGGCCCGAAGGCTCTCACCGTGCCCGGCTAGGGTCTGTCGCTCACGGCGGGAGGAAGCGGACGGCGTGAGCCCTGCCGGCTCTCCGCCGGTCTGCCGCCGCCCGCAAGGTGCGCGCGGCGTCGGCCTCCCGTGCGCTCGGCGGCCTTCTGACGCATCACGCCGGTATGAGCACTTGCCACCGCCTTCCAAGACCTCTCGCTGCTCAACATATGATCGATTACAGTCGGCAGCGAGAGGTCACTGCCAGACTGCGCGACGAGGAGTGGCGTTGTGACCCCATGCCGGGCATCTCCGTTAGAGTGTGGTGCGCCGTGTCAATCGGTGCACCACACTCGACGCACATTCTGTAGGTCATCTTCTACGAGCCACCTGGTGCAGGTACTCACGAGGGCACGGTTGCTTCGGGAGCTATCTGCACCGGCAATTTCTACAGTAGGACGGATGAGGCGTGCGACGAGTGTGGCCACCGGTGGACACATCGTCCCACACCTTGGCCGATTGCCCGCGATGGGGACAGGGCCGCGCTCGTAGCGGCGATAGAGGACCTTCGCTACCGTCCGTGGTCCGGACCATGGTCAGTGGCGAGGCGTCATGGAATGCGGTATCCTGACCCGCGACTCTTGCTGGCGACGCAGAAGCGGGAGACCGGGAACGTATCCGAGAGCGGGCGCCGAGGGGACAGGACGCGGTCGAGCGCGATGACAGCTCACCGCCGCAAGCAGGCGGGACCGAGCGCACGACCGCCGAATGGCTCGGCAGGAACCTGGCGCCGCGACCGACAAGGGCCGTCGGGCCGGTGCCCCCCGGAGAGGGTTTCTGGGTGGATATGGTGATGCGTCTCGTATTCCGACGCGTCGCCACGTAGAGATTTTAACGGGAGGGTGCTTCACACCCCTCCTCGAGGCGGCCCGGTCATTCGGGCGCCGCCCGGGGGTCGTGGATGAACTGCAATACTTTTATCCCGCGACCCCACGAACACGTGGATGAAGTGGAATACCGTGTGAAGCTTTTAGTCGGTTGAGTCCGACACTACCACCGTCGCCGGCCCAATTTGGCGACGGGTGCGCATCTTTCGAAACCCAGTGTCGCTCGAGGCCCTGACGCATACGCAGCGAAATCGTTTTGCTCCGCGCTCAAAAATTCGATACAAGTGACAAAGTGCTGAAAATACCTAGTTCAGCATATCAAAATAAGCGCGCTGATCTCGCGAGTGCAACCGCGTAAAAATCGCGAAAATCGGCTGAGCGGTTAAGCCGGAAACGGTAAAAAACCGCCGCGTTAAACTTCATTGCCGAACGCTGCGAAAAAGCGATCGGTGACAATAAACTTTAAGTGCAGTTCGGTTCCTAATCCTGTCTAGAGTCAGTGGACGAAGATTCAGAATTTTCTGTCCACTCTCCTGGATCTCCTGACGGAAATTAACCATCTCCCCCGGAAGTGAGTGTTCCAATAAAGTTTTGTCGGATTTGGTGCCACCGGTCCGTAGGTGGATACAAGAGGACAAAACGTCGTTCCCACGAGAGAATCGGGCCAGGGGTACGGGATAGGGAAAACAAGTTTCCCTGTCAACAAATATTCTAAAAGTACCCCGCAAACAAACAAACGATTTTCTCGTCAACCAAGGCGATCAACCACCACGCCTTGGTGTAAACGTAACCAGAACACACACCGGGTAACCAGCGGAGCCAGCGGACCTGGTTCCTAAGGAGGCCGGCGACAGGCGGAGGAGCTCGACGGATTTGGAACGAAACTTGACACCCCCGGAGGTCCTGGGGACGCAGGCTGGCCCCTAATTAACTGCGCAGCACTGGAACTATAAAGTATAAGACGGGATAATCATTTGGCATAGAAATTTTAGTAAATAATCAACAAAAAAAAATTCAAAACGTAAAATTGCAGGGGAAATTTTTATAAAAGCCCAGAGGGCTGACCAGTGTTGTGCAGGTAACCTACAGATTTAAACTGCCTCCGGGACCGAGATCTGTTCCGGGGTCTCAGAAATAGCAAAACAGATTGTAAGCGGAACCGTCTTTTCTGTCCGAAAACGACGGTATCCGTAAAACCGACCGCGCGTCAGGTCGACGACGCTCAGATCCTGACTCCGGGGCAATAGTGGGACAGCTGGGGAGTTAGGTATAAAATAGTAAGTAACCAAAGATTAATTTTAAGTTAGTTAAGTTTTAGTAAGTAGACAAATACCTACTCCCCTGGCAAAATAAATAGCAAGGTGTATTGTTGCACTATTGCCGCGGAGTCAGAGTAGGAGTTTAGTATATAAGTATAATTGTAAGATCGTGGGTTTTGACCTACGATATTAGGCGTTACCCTTTGCACTAGGTTTAAGTATATTGTTGCTATTGCAATTAGTTTTAAGTTTTAAATATTGACATTGGCCCTATTGCCTTAGTATATAAGTTTTAAAATTGATTATTGCCCTATTGCACTAGGATTAAGATTTTAGATAAGTGACGAGTTCCCCTGCGTCCCTCCCCCTCGACATGATCCGCACTCCCCCGAGGAAGTCGGACGCGGGCGACGTGACCCTGCCTAGTGAGGCAGGAGACACAATGCGGAGGAGTGCGTCGCCCATAGCGGACGCCCCTAGAGGGGGCAGCGTCCGTAGGAGTGTAGGGGAGTGGGAGAAGGTCGAGGGAAGGAGGAAGACCTCTCCCCCGAGCAGCCGCCCCCGCAACCAAACCCAAGGTACGTGCCCCAAATGATAAGGGACCGAGACCGGCACAAGAGCGGTCACCGGCGGGGGCGGGCGCCGCGGGCCCCTCAAAGGAGGGGAAATCGGCGCCCGTCGACCGCGTAGTGGAAGCGCGGGCCTGCCTGACAAAAGCCAAGCTTCACATGGCGGGCTCGCGCAACCTCAAGACGGAAATTAAAGTAGGGGTGACCGCAGCAATTGATAGGTTATACGAGCTGGTGAAGGAGGCCGTGGCGGACAGGAGACGAGTTAAGTCCCCTGTCCTGGTACCCCCGAAGAAGGCGGAGGAGGGGCGGGAGACAGAGGGTCGACAGGAGGACCCCGCCCCCCCCTCGCTGGATCGGGGGACAGCAGACCTCCTCAAGAGGTTGAGGATCTGGCGCTCCTTGAGCAGCAGCCAGAGACTGGGAAGCCTGGGCGAGCTGCTCAGGGCTGGGAGGAGGAGGCGCCCGGCAGCGGGGCACGCAGCGTGGCGGCAGGCGGCGGCGGTGGCCGCCCCGGCAAAAGACCCCACCGGGGAGCGAGGTGGTGCACTCGGTGGCGATCTCGCCGGAGGTGGCCGCGACAGGGGAGCAGGTGGTAGGGAGGATCCGTGAGGCCCTCAATGCGAAGGAGGAGGGCCTCCGGATCAACTAAAGTCGGAAAATAAGGGATGGGAGAGTCATACTGGGATGTGGCACAGAGAGCGAGCTGGCGAAGGTGCGCGAGCGTTCGGCAAAGGTGGCAAGGGCCTGAAGTTGAGGAGGTGTAGGATGAGACCCATGGGATGTGTTGTGGGATGTAATGTCCTATAACAAGGACGAGGACATAATAAAGGCATTAAAAACCCAGAACGCACATCTGCTGGGTGACATCCCGGAGCGGGACCGGCGGGCCGAGGTGCGCTTCAGGAGGAGGGCGCGGAACGCGCATACAGCCCACGTGGTCTTGCGGGTGTCTCCGAAACTCCCGGGGTCAGCCTCATCGACGCGGGCATGATCCACGTGGATCTCCAACGGGTCCGGGTGCAGGACCAATCCCCCCTGGTGCAGTGCACTCGCTGCTTGGGATACGGCCACAGCAAGCGGTTGTGCACCGAGCGTGAGGATCGGTGCACCCACTGCAGTGGACCGCACCTAAGAGGCGAGTGCCCGGAATGGCAAGCCGGGAAACCTCCCGCCTGCCGGAACTGCCGGAAAGCAAAGGCGGACCGGTGGGACCACGGGGCGTTCGACGAAGAATGCCCGGTCCGGAGACGGTGGGACGCCATAGCTCGGGCGTCGGTAGCATATTGCTAACGGCGTCCCGGGGGCCGACCGCAATATCCGGACTGGGCGACGCCGGTATCACGCTGTGCAGTTAAACCTGCAAAGGTCCGAGCTTGCCACAGCCGAGCTGATATGCGAAGCGCCGAAGAGGGTGGGCGTTCGCGATGGTCCAGGAGCCGTATATCGGCGCGATTGGCGAGATGCGGCACTACCCAGGGACAAGGATAGTACAATGTGTGAGCCGAGGCGACGAGGAAGTCGTCAAAGCCGCCATTGTGCTGTTCGACGACACCATCGATATCACTCAGTATCCCGACCTCACGTCTGGAAACATTACCGTTGCCAGACTGAGAACCGGGCCTGGGAGATAGGGTGGTGTCCGTCTACCTGGAGCCAAATAAGCCCGTCGGACCATACCTGGACCGGATCGGCTCGGTCGTGGGAAGGTTGGGGACTGCCAACGTGATACTGGGCGGTGATGTCAACGCCCACAACACCTGGTGGGCAGCCAGTCCGGAGACCAGAGGGAGATGATGTTGCAGCCGCACTCGACACATTGGAGCTGCACGTGATGAACCGGGGTCTGAGCCCACGTTCGACACCTATCGGGGCGGAAAGCGATATTCCAGTTGCGTCGACGTCACTGCTTGCTCGACCACTCTGCTCGATCGAGTGGAGGGCTGGCGAGTCGCGGACGGGTTATCCTCGTCGGACCACAGGGCGATCCTGTTCGAGTTGAATCTCGTGAGGTCCGTCGGTACGGACATCAGGCGAACCACCACGCCAGTACCTACAGAGCAGACTGGGACGAGTTCAAAGGAACTTTCGCCCAGCTGCTCTCGGACCGCCGTCTGACGCCAGCCGAGGTGACCGAGGTCACCGATAAGGGGGCGTTAGACGGCATCGTCGGAAGGTACCTGGAAACCGTGGGGGACGCCTGCGATTCGGTCCTGCCGAAGGCCTCCGGGAGGAAGAGGACAGAGTTGCCCTGGTGGTCCGAACAGCTCTCTCTCCTCAAGGCGGACGTCTTGAGGAAGAAGAGGCGGATCCCGAACGCGCGGCCGGCCCGTAAGGAGATGGTCCTGCGCGAGTACGCCGACGCGAGGGAAGCTTACCGCCTCGAGGTGAGGCGTGCTCAGACCTCAAGTTGGAAGCGGTTCTGCGAGAGGCAGGAGCGCGAGACCATGTGGGACGGCATCTATCGTGTGATGCGTCGCGCGGAGGTAAGGCGTGAAGACGTCCCCTCGTCCAGGGAGGGAAGGTGCTGGACGCAACGGGATCGGCCAGGTTGCTTGCGGAGGTTTTCTTCCCGGGGATGACCCGGGGAGGACAATGCGGACCACTGTACTGTAGAGCCCAGTCCGATGAAGTCAACGAGGGGGACATGGTGATCCATGTGAACCCCCTTCACGATGGAGGAGCTCCGATGGTCCGTGTCAACCTTCAACGCGAAAGGCACCTGGCTTCGACGGATTCACCGCCGACATCTGCCGGGCGGCCATTGCCGTGGATGCCGAACTGTTTCTCGCGCTCTCAACCGGTGTCTCGCTCTTGCCCGCTACGAGATGGAAGGAGGCAGCGGTTGTGGTGTTGCGGAAGCCCGGTAAGGATGACTACACGCACCCGAAATCACCTTACCGACCATCGGACTCTTGCCCGTCATGGGCAGGTCCTAGAAAGATGATGGTCCGGAGGATACGGTGGTACACTGCACCGTATATCAGTAGCCACCAATACGGCTTCATGCCGCAAAGGTGTACCGAAGACTCCCTGTATGACCTGATCCAGCACATACGCTCTCGCTTGAAGGAGAAGGAGATCGTTGTGCTGGTATCATTGGACATAGAGGAGCCTCGACAACGCCTGGTGGCCTGCTATACGGTGCAGACTGGCCGAGACTCGCTGCCCGTCGACCTGCGGCGCCTTGTCGATAGCTATTTTAGCGATCGCAAGGTGTCCGTCAGGTACGCGGGGGCGGAGTGCGTGCCAGGATACCACCAAAGGGTGCGTGCAAGGATCCGTGGGCGGCTCAACATTCTCGACCCTCCTCCTAAATCCACTCCTGGAGGTGGTGGTCAAGAGCGGAACACACTGCCAGGCCTTTGCAGACGACGTCGTGCTAATCTTCTCCAGGCAACACACCGGGGACATCACGAGGAAGGCAAATGCGGTGCTCGCCGATATTCACGATTGGGGGTCGAAACAAGTTGAGGTTTGCACCACACAAAACCAATGTGATGGTGCTCACCAACAAACTCAAGTACGACAACCCAATATTGAATATGGGCGGAGAGCCTTTGTCGAACTCGTGAAGTTCGGATACTCGGCCTGACAATTGACGATAGGCTCACGTTCAACACGCACGTGAAGAACGTGAGCAGCAAGGCCCAAGGCCTCTATCGTCAATTGTGCAGGGCCGCGAAAGTGTCATGGGGGTTGAACTCGGAGGTGATCAGAACGATGTATCTGGCGGTGTTGGAGCCGATCATTTTGTATGCAGCGAGTGCATGGGCGCCGGCGGCTACAGGCTGCTGGTCCGAAGGCAGCTCGATGCGGTTCAGCGTGGCTTCGCGCAGAAAATTGCGCGAACTCACCGAACCGCGTCGTTGCATTCGGCCCTAGTACTGCCGGGCTGCTTCCTCTAGACCTTCGGGTCCAAGAAGCGGCCACTTTATTTGAGGTAAAAGCGCGGCCACACCCGGCAAGTACTGGGTGACCGAGAGCTGGAGGTTCCGGTCAGCTACTTGAACTCCACCCGTCTGTGCAGCTTGGTGTGGAATTCTCCTGTCTGGGCGAAAGTGCGGAGGAAGTCCAACTTGCCACCTCGGCTGCCGACTCGGTGATCTACACCGACGGCAGCCGCATCGACGACAAGGTGGGTGCGGCGTTCTGCGTTCTGCGGGACGCCGCAGAGTTTACCAACAAACTCAAGTTGGGCAACTTCTGCACCGTATACCAGGCAGAGCTGCTGGCTTTGGCGAAAGCGACAGGGTACGCGGCCAGCGGGTCGGCGCATTCGTGCGCCGTACTCAGCGACTCGAGGTCCGCCCTGGAGACGATCGCAAAACCTGATACCCTCCATCCCCTGGCGATCGCAGCGAAAGAGAATATTATGAAAGCACGTGAGAAAGGGACGAATATAAGGTTGTATTGGGTGAAGGCGCATGTGGGGTTGGAGGGAAACGAAAGGGCGGACCACCTGGCCAAGGAAGCGGCCCTGAAGAGTAAAAGAAGACCTGAGTACGAGGATAGCCCTGTTTCATTCGTCAAGCGTCAGCTAAGGCTGGAGACGCTTGACGAAGATAGAGGCTAGAAGGTATGTGCAGGTACGACGGCTTCAACAACGAGGATGTTTTTCCCGAGCGTCAAGTCAGCGTATCGCGTGACTCGCCACATCGAGCTCGACACGGTCTTGGTCCAGATGTTCACCGGGCACGGGGATTCTCGAGTACCTCCACAGGTTCAAACTCAAGGAGAGTCCCGCGTGCCCTGTGACCCGGAGGTGGACCAGACCGTGGCGCACGTCCTGCTCTCCTGTCCCTTATTCGGGCGGGAGAGGGTGGAATTGGAAATGAAAATGGGTATAAAACTAGATAGGGAGTCGGTAGCCTCTCTGATGAGTGAGGACGAAAGTCGCCAATCATTCCTAAAATTTTGTAAAAAAGTGGTGGGAGATATTATAATAAAGAACAAAATATAAAATAGATTAAAAATAAATTCAAAACTGCAAAATCAAAAATAAGAATAACTAAAATAATAAGAAAAATCAAAAAAAGAAAAAGTAAGAAGAGCAAACAAATGGATGCCTTTATTCCAGCTCAACAAATTGTTCCGGACATGACGAGGCGACAGTGTCTTCACTCTGCGAGAGGTATGGAAGAAGGAATGGAATGGAGAATGAAAGAAAAGAAGAGGAGAAACAAAGGGAAGAAAGATAAGTTTTGAGCGGAAGATGGAAGTATGAAAGGAGAGAGAATAGGGAAAATACTGTATTAGATAAGAATAAAATAGATAGTAAGTGAACTGTACCAAAGGCCCTGACCCGCCATACGCAGGGGAATGACTGTTAAAAAAAAAAAACCTTTTTTTTTTTTTTTTGATATCGGTGGTGGAAATGCTGTTACCGCATACCCAGCGTCCTTTGCGGGGGACGCCGGGTTATGTGGGGCTCAGCCACTGAGAGCGCCAGGGCGTGACCCCATACCCACTAAAACCACCACCGCTTGTCCCGCCATACGCATACTGGAGACGCCCGGGTTTCATTCAAGCAACTCTCCGGGCGCCTCCGCGTATAAAATCCCTCCTGGTGGGTGCCCGCGGGGAGCAAAGGCACCCGACTCGTTGCCTGCACCGGTTCCCCTCGCGGGATCGGGCACGTTGGGGCCCCCGACCCCACAGACGACCGCGCGCGCCCGAGACGGAGCGCACGCCCAGCCGCCGCCCTCCCGTGAAGGAATTGGGCGGCGGCCTCTAGACTGCCCCCACTTCGACGAGGGAGGGGACAAAACCAAGACTCCCCGGGGACACACCCCAGGGGAAACACGACAAAAGGCCCAAAGGGCCACGCCTAATGGCCCGAAGGCCACTTCACACCGTGCCCGGCTAGGGGCCCGTCGCTCACGGCGGGAGGAAGCGGACGGCGTGGTTCTGCCGCCGCGCTCTCCCGCCGGCCCGCCGCCGCCTGCAAGGTGCGGCAGCGGCGTCGGCCTCCCTCGTGCGCTCGGCGAATAAAAAATGTGGAACGCTTCACGATTTTGCGTGTCATCCTTGCGCAGGGGCCATGCTAATCTTCTCTGTATCGTTCCAATTTTAGTATATGTACTGCCGAAGTCCGGAAAGAAGAATTACTTTGATTTAGGAAGCTGATGTTCAATAGATAGATATAGGCTAGTCCTGTAGTCTCGAGCTATTAAGAATAGGACTAAGGTATTCCCGCTTGTTGTACATTGCAACTGAAAGGGTCTTCGAGTTCGTGGGAATTCAGAGCTCAATGAGCGAGCCTTGGAGGACGGCAATTGCATGGGTGGACTTGTATTTGCTGTAGCGCAGCGTGGGTGTTAAGGAGGGCTTTGCCCTTCCGTGGGATGTTTTAGTCAGAGTGCAAGGGGGCACCGGTACGTGCTGTAGGAGATCCCGGAGCTCCACCTAATGCACTGACGGAGACCACCGAGGGTGTTTTAATAGGTAGAAGCCTCACATAACCTTGTCTTCTCCTCAGAAGCAAGGTATATCTTTTAAGAAGATTTCCTCGGTGACGCAAAAAACCTAGCTATAGGCTGAAATGATGACGGTTATGCAATTTTTTTGGTTTGAAAGTTCTTTTGATATCATATAATTTATTGTGCACACGTCGCGTCGGTGCACATCTCCACTTCGGTCATGAGCGTATTTATTGCATTTTATTCGATTCAATATCTTTATCTTGCAGTTCGGTTTGCATATTTTTTATTTTGGCCTCCGCATCTTCCCTAAATACAGTTTATATTAGGGGTAAATAAAGCGTTAAATTTAAAATGGGATATATGAGTATAATATTTACAAAACCCAGGACCGATTGGTGTGAAGATCTTTGGAAGAGTCCCGGGTCCTAATAGTGGATATAAACGAACCTGAACACAGAACTGTTTGTTTAATAACCATCATCATCATTTAGGATCCATAGAAGCGTCTTCGTTCTTCAGAATGAATAATTTATATGCGAAGTTTCTTTTTAAATACCTCTAGGATTTCGAGGATTTCTTTATCTCTTTATAACTTGTTTTCAGGGTATTCTCTTGCTCCAGTAATTTCTCTATTGCGACGCGCTTGGCCTCTAAATCGTCCTTGGGGCGATTCAGTTCCGACGCGATATCGGACTTTTACTTATTCAATGATTCTATATGACTTTGTAGTTGTTGTCTATCCTGCTCGCCGTTCCTTGTTTGCTATAATTTTAAAAGCAATAGTTACGAGTTAGAGAGAAACCTTTATCTCTTATAGCTTGGGCGATAATATTTATTTAACGAAGAGACACGACGAGCGGGGCATGTTTACCTTAAACAAAGTGGCGCTAGTTAGAATGATACATACTGCACCACATTATGCTACTCGCCTGAGACTTTAAATGAAGAGCCTCGTTAGTCCAGTAATTCAACTAGCTATAGAGCCCTTCCAGTCGAAACGCAGTAATGTTTGCATACAATTGTTAAGAAGTAGAAATAGACGCTGCGGCGGTACCCACCTAGACATTCTCCCGCAACAGAGACCTACCACCAGTACCAGTTCTGTGGCTGTGTATATAATTTTAATTAGCGTTACGGTGTCATAGGTATATGTATCACATACGTTCAAGTAAACATCTCATCGATTGGACAAATAAAAAAATACAATTATTAACTAATTAAAAAAAAAAACTCATTAATCTGAACCATCATCATAACCTTAATTAATAGACTGACTCCAGAACCATAAAACGAGTAACAGTGGATATGTACATGTATTCCAATTTTAACTTATATTTGTTATGACTGTAATAAAAAATATAAAAAAAAGGTGGACATCAATTATTGAATAAAAAATTAAAGTTAGTCAAGGTTGTTCCTCTACGCACATACAAATGTTTGTTCTCGTAAATCATTGATCATCTCGTATACGACGATGCATTTGCAACCCACGTTTTGAATATTTATAAATAAAGCATGTTTTATTAAAAACTCCATAGCATACCTTTCCTTTTATAATTTTGGCAGGTTCCCGTAAAAAATTTTCAGGCAATCTTTCAGGCAATTTTTCTAGGTTTACTTTTAATATTTTTCTATTAACAATTTTTTTTAAATCGTTAATATCCATTATTGTTTAATAATTTGCAGCGGTAACACAATAAGGCTTTTATTTTTAGCGATAAATCAAAATTATAAGACGCTAATTTTTCACCTTATAGCGGGAAATTATTAAAATATTTTAAATTTATAAAAGTAGCAAAAAGTATTGAGAAATTACAGCCACATTTTTATCTTTAATTATTTTTAATTGATAATTAATTTTAATTATTATGCTAATATATTTTTAGTTATTCACCTTCACAAGTTTTATGGTTAATTTAATTTGTATTATTATTTGAACATTAACATGTAGTTATCTATAGTACGTCAGAAAAGAAAATGTCAAATTACCGAAAATTATCAATTCGTCCCCGTATCTCTGTTGCAGTGATCAATAAAAGGTAAAAGAAAATTAAAACGTTAACAAAAGTAATTATATTATTTAAGGATAAAGAGTACTTCAATGTTAGGTTGTATATTAAAACAAAAAAAATATTTCAAATAAAATTCAATTGTCCTAACGCGAATTATATAACACTGAGAAAGGTTATGTTTGAACTATTTCAGATGCTGTCTTCTTCACTTCTAAACGATCTTCGGGCTGTCCGATCTTCAGTGATGATCACCCGGAATTTGGCAGCTGCAGAAAAGGCTTCAGACCCTATCTCTAGATAGGCTTTTCCTTGACAAGATCATGGAATACAAGTAAAAGAGCACGTACGTACAAGTATTTTCCTGATTTTAATAAATGTAGTTTAAAACATATTTTTGTGGAAAAATGGTGTCGTGATTGTCATATTATAACATGATGATTATGAACATAATCTGTTACTTGATCAATTATGAGTGTTAAACAGTTATCAATATTAGCAAGTTTATTTTTGGAACCACGCAAATACTATCATATAGAAAGATTTATCATACCATTGTTCATAATATATTGCAAACTCATAACCCCGGTGATTTGACTAAGACCAAAATTTATGTTGGAGTTGCTCAATAGCTGAAATTTGTACAGTAGGGCCTTTTCAGTTCCTTAATTGTCAAAAACAGCTATTGTAAAAATTAAAAAAAAATTAAGTAGTAACACTTTCCTGGATATCATCTGTGCAAACATCACTGTTCCAATTTGAAGATTGCTGTAGCTAGTATAAATACTGGGGTAATGACTCGCAACATCTTCAATGTGACAAGCGCAATGTATAGTATCCTAAATATAACCACATTGTTATGGGAAGGTATCAAGCATCAAGCAGAACATTTGGCTGGTCTCATTACTTCTTAGAATTAAAAAAACATTTACTTATTTGTTAGTAACATTATTTGAAAGTTACATCAAAAACCATATGAGCCTGTGTACACACACAAAGTGATCACTATAATCAGCAGGTTTAAAAACGCATCTTAAATTAACTAGTCCAAAATATAATTAATTTTGCAATAAAAGAATCCACCAGATATGTGTAAAACCCACAAAGGACTTATTATTGTGTCCACGACTCGATACAAATCTATTATTAATACATCCTTTATTTCTTTTCTTTAGTGCTGGCAGACTCGTTGAACCAAGTCCTGAAATTGGAAAAGCTCCAGAGACAATTTGGAGGTGGTGCGGTGCTGGTGTGGACATGACCACATTCCCCACATTCAAATTTGAGGAGCCCAAACTGGATCCCATCAATGAACAAGCACATAGATAAGTCAAAATTACTTTCGGTGTTTGATCCTCAACTATACCATATTGATTGTCATCCCATGGGACTCGGTGTCTCAAGGGTCTTGGTGTCTTGTCTAACTTAGTACTGATAAGGAGTTGCATGTAGACCCGTGTGAATGGGAATAGATGTAGATCAGCGAGTTTAATATAGTAGGGGTTCGTAACACCTCTCACGTCGGGTCACGTCGGGGTGAGGTGTTATGGACCCCTAATACTATTAACCCGCCGCTGAGTTGCATCTATTCCCATTCACACGAATCTACATGCAACGCCTTATCAGTACTTAGTGCAAATTAACAGGACACCAGGACCGTTGGAGACACCGGGTCCCCGCGGGATGTCAGCGAAAATAATAGCTTTGAATCGAAAATTAAACTTGAATTAAATTGACCTATCTAGAATTAATTTAGATTATAATTTAATTTTTAATAGTCTAAAAAAATTTGCATTTTTGGAAATTCCGCTTGGAGCCCACGTAATTAAGGTACCGTGAAATGAATGAATGATACAAACACATTAACAAAATTATCACGAACAGTACTATAGGTCCGTTTGTCTTGCGATCTGGTGAAGTAGTGTCGGCCGTGAAGGCAGTGTTTTTATTTACGTGTGTAACAAAATGCTAACGAATGCACCCCGTCGCCAAATTGGGCCGGCGACGGTGGTAGTGTCGGACTCCAACCGACTAAAAAGCTTCACACGGTATTCCACTCTCATCCACGTGTTCGTGGGGTCGCGGGATAAAGTATTGCAGTTCAATCCACGACCCCCCGAACGGCGCCCGAATGACCGGGCCCACCTCGAGGAGGGGTGTGAAGCACCCCTCCTGTTAAAAATCCCTACGTGGCGACGCGTCGGAATACGAGACGCATCACCATATCCACCCCAGGAACCCTCTCCAAGGTGAAGGCAGTGTTGCATCAGATGTTCGTCTCTCGAACAGATGACGTCACATTTGTACGATGAATTAGTATTTTGTTATTCAACATTTATTTTTGACGATACGTAAAATATTTACGCCGATGTGTATACACAGTAATGTTGGTAATTTCTCGGCATAACAAACATATTTAGTCGTGTTTTACACGGAATACTATAATTAATCTTTTTCGATTACACACACATACACGAGAGGCCGAAAGAGGCTAAAGATTAATATTATCCGATCACAATATTGTTATAATAGACATGAGTATAACATTAATGTAAAGTAACATACTTGCGTCTATTAGCTTGCCATTCCACTTCTGAAATTCCTTCTTCTGAATCTGAACTTCTAAAATGTTAGCTTATCCTCCAGTTTAATGAATAATAGATGGTTGAGATAAAGCTTACAACATTTAACCAATACACAATGCAACGTATACAATACTCTTGAAAGCACTCGATAGCAACTATCCTCACTAACCATCCGACCTCAGGCCGTGGATCCGGGTCCACGAGCCCAGTGTCAGATGAGCTGTAAGAGCCGCTGTAGCTTCCGGCCCTGTCTACATCAAGAATTCACCATTAATAACCAGAAGTTTAATTTTCAAAGAAAAGCTTAAAAGTATTTTAAAACCTAGTTTTTAAAATACTTTTGGGGGTGACTTTATCCCGGAGTCACAACAAGACGACTCGCGCCTACCGCTGGCTTCAACCTGGGCGGCAGTTCGCTTTAAGGAGCAAAACACCAACTGCGGGAAGTCCGAGCAATATTGCCAGCAAGAAATAGTATAATAAAATTTGTCAGCGGATACGTGTATTTTTTTAATCCAGTGCTCGAAAACAGGTATTAAAATCCTTGAGTTTCTTTAAGCGCTTTACTTTTGTAAGAATAAAATATTTAATATATTGAAATATTTAAAAGTTTATTGGTTTCTTTCAGAAATAATTCTAAATTATTCGTTCATCACATGTACAGCTAAACATTATAATGCATACGCCAGCAAGTTGGCCGACTTGCACTTATTGAGCAACAGCTCGCGCTCATGCTTTGAACGTTTCATTATTATGTTTGCTACATCGTTCATGTTTCTTTATTGTTAGTTTTCACTATTAGCTTTTATGTAGTTTATTAACATTTTACACATCAGTATAGAATTAAAGAAGACATCGTTCAGGAACTGGAGCTAATTAAAGATTTATTCATTTGACAAAAGATGACTTTTGTTCCTCATGTGGACAATATCATCAAAAAATCATCAAAGATGCTCGGGTTCTAATTAAAAACATTAAATAATTCAAAAACTTGTCTAGTAAAAAATCTTATACAATGGTCTCGTAAGCAGTATTCTTGAATATTGTTCAACAGTTTGGCGGCCTCACTTTGCTGTGCATAGCTTGAGGCGGGAGCGAATTCAAAAAGGTTTCTCTGGCACCTTGCTAGAAGCATCGGCAGAGCTGATCGAAAATTTTCGTATACTGATAGATTTGACTACTTTAGGATAACATCTTTAGACACTCGTAGAGATATTTTGGTCTTAATATTTTTGTTATGATAAAATTGACTGCCCTTCACTTCTATCCAGTTTCAATATTAGGGTACTTATTAGAATTCCTAGATGTGAGATTACTTCTCTATCGCCGCCACTGCGGAGATCTGTGCTTGATTGCAACTCTCCAGATTTTAGGCTTTGCAAGCTATTGAACTGCTGTAGTAAACTTGTCGACATCCATGCGGCCTCATTGTATACATTTCGCAAAGTGTTGCATTCCTGCAAACCTGGCACTTTTACTGCTTTGTGACTGCAATTACTTTTGTTATTTATTCCAACCTATCTTACCCATAAACAGTGAGTACAATTAGTGAATACTGTGTCTACCTTTTAACAATCATGTATTAAGATTTTCTTGTTTAAATTCTTTGTAAATATCTGTGAATGTAATAGTGTATGATATGTATGGTTATGTATATGTACTACATACAAAAACGCCCAAAATTATGTAATCATAATTATAAAGCAATTTAACAAAAGGTTTTAACTGAATTAACAACATATAGATGTAACAACAGGAGCAACTCTTGCGTGCGCGCTCACCCTCCGAAGGTGGCAGCTTCTGGATGTGGTGATGAGGCGCGCTCACTGCACGCACATACGTGTACGCGTTACTACGACACTGCGCTCCACAACCCTATCATCATCCTCCCCATTATCCTCATGGCGACGATGACGATGTCTTTGAAAGTCAAATGGCGATGGGCGGGACATATTGCTCGAAGTACTGACAGCCGATGGGGCACTATGGTCCTCGAATCGCGACCGCGTACCGGTAGACGTAGTGTTGGCAGGCCTCACCAGGTGGTCCAACCATCTGGTGAAGCAGCTGAATGCGGGCAGCGCACAATCGAATCGACGTGGAGATCTCTTGGGGAGGCCTATGTCCAGCAGTGGACGTCTATCGGCTGATAATGACAATGATGATGATGTATAAAATAATCGACATACAATGTAATAAGACAAACACGGCGTGCTCACAGCATATGCACGCGTCTGCGCACTCTCGGAACGGATATTCCACTAGGGCACTTGATCCAGATTCCACGCAGGGGCAAGGACAGGTTGTGTGCAGACTTGTACCGACGACTAAAACCCCTCCGATGGGCCATCTCGTCGCTTTATGGCAGGGTCACGTGAATGCTTTCGCACACATCCGCGACTTCGCCAGCGCTGGCTGCACCTGACCGCAACCCCACCTCTGCAGGGAGGGAAGAAGACTCCTTCCCACCATTGTAGGGGCACACCGGAACACAGCGCACCCCTTCTTCGGCCTCTTTCAGTCACGCGGGCAACGGATTCCCTCGAATCTATCACCCAGAGGCCATGGGAGCCAAGAGAGAATACTCTCCTGACTCCCTGCGGCGGATCCGAACTAGGTAGATCGTGTAGGTGATTTTCAGAATAAAAGGACATGAGCTCCGTGCGACTTCTTTAATGGCGGATGGACAAACAGGCAGTGTTGCCAATATAAATACATTCAGACTTAATTCCTTGGTAGCCACCAGAAGGAAGAAATCAGCGCATTTTTCCGACATCACGACGTCGACGTTATCCTATTTCAGGAAACATTCCTGAAACCATCCCACAATGACCCTAAAATTGCTAACTATCACCTCGTTAGGAACGACAGGTTGTCCGCTATGTACGGCGGCACCCTGGTTTATTACAAAAGATCACTTCACTGTGTCCCTCTTGAATGTCTTCACCTGAAAACCATCGAAGTCTCGGTGTGTAAAATTGGTCTCACTGGCCATGAACCCTTGTTCTCGTCTCTTGCTACCTTTCACCATCCAAAAGGTAGAAATCGAAGACATTAGGACCCTTCTCGATCTGGGTCCATCTATTGTGCTTGCTGGCGATTTCAACAGCAGTCACAGCGGCTGGTCCCCTCGGCCAAAATCCAAATGGTCGTATACTCTCAATTTTGCGGAAAAGCTCAACTTTGACATCATCGCCCCTTCTTCGCCGACGAGATTCCCTCAGCGGCAAGACCAGAGACCTTCTGTCTTGAACATAGTGCTCCTGAAAAATATAGCTCTCCACATCCATTCGGTCGAGGTCATACATGACCTCGGATCTGACTAACTTCCAGTTCTTTTCAAGCTGGACCAGCGCGCCGGTGAGGTCCTTCTGACCAAAACCATCGGTGATTGGCGTAAACTTGAGGTCAGATTTAAGTCTACAAAATCCCAGCACCTCGACGAGATACCGAAAACGGTCGAATCGCCCGAAGTGACATTTTGATCGATCGGCGATCGGTTCACTCTCTAATCACATCTCATCAGCCGTCGGAGACTCCACGAGGACGATACTGAATTGGAATTCCCTGCCCGGGACTCTCCTCAGGCCACGAAGGGGACGCCTGATCAGATTAAAATTTGTCGCAGTGAGACTGTACGACAGGTACCCCTCCGAGGTGAATAGAGTAAATGCGCGCCGCCTTCAAAGGGCCGTAAAGAGCGCGTCAGAGAACACAGAGCCGACAGATGGGATTCTCTACTCAGCGACCTCGAGCCTTCCAAGGACGCTTTCTAGCGTCTGGCTCGGGATCTTAAGTTAGAGAACCCTGGACTCATGCCACCCCTAGTCAGGGACGTCGATGCGTCGTCATTGGCCTTCGAGGACGAAGAAAAGGCCGAGTGCTTAACCGACAGCCTGGAAAACCAGTGCACACCGTCATCTTCTCCAGCCGACCCCACTCACCTTAAACTGGTGGAGGACGAGATCGCACACAGATCCTCCATCTCTACGGTAGGTCCACCCCTAACTCCGATCTCAGAGGACGAGGTCGCAGTGACTATCAGAGGACTAAAGTCAAGTCCGCTTCGGGCCTTGATGGCATCTCAAACAGAGTGCTCAAGTCCCCTCCCGCTCCTATGATCGTTTTGCTCACGACAATTTTCAACGTGCTTCTTTCCAGCTGCTCCTTTCCGGACGCCTGGAAGGAGGCCGAAGTTGTGGGAATTCCTAGCCCAGGAACATTCCCTCCAACTACAGACCGATAAGCCTCCTCTGCAACATGGGTAAGGTATATGAGCGTCTAATCCTTTCGCGTCTATCCGACTTCGTGTCGGAGAACAAACTTCTTCCCGACGAACAGTTCGGGTTCAGAGAAGAACACTCCTGCGTCCACCAAGTACACAAATTGGTGGAGTACGTCCTCAAAGATTTCACGCGCAAAAGACCGCATAACACCGTAGCCCTATTCTTCGATGTAGCCAAGGCGTTCGATAAAGTCTGGCATGATGGCTTGATTTACAAGCTATACGCACTCAAAGTGCCGGACAGGCTCGTCACCATCATCAGAGCCTTCTTATCGAACCGCACCTTTCGGTACCGAGCCGAAAGCGCTTACTCCACTTCCCGTCACATCAGAGCGGGGGTTCCGCAGGGCTCCTGCTTGTCCCCTCTCCTCTTCTCGCTGTACACCAGCGACATCCCCAGAGATCTCGGGGTGAACCTGGCTCTATTTGCAGATGACACTGCGCTCTACCTTTCGGGCCCGATCTTTTTTTTTTTTATTTACGTGTGTAACAAAATGCTAACGGAAATGCACACCCCGTCGCCAAATTGGGCCGGCGTCGGCGGTAGTGTCGGTTTCCAACCGACTAAAAAAGCTTCACACGGTATTCCACTCTCATCCACGTGTTCGTGGGGTCGCGGGATAAAGTATTGCAGTTCATCCACGACCCCGAACGGCGCCCGAATGACCGGGCCCACCTCGGGAGGTTTGTGAAGCACCCCTCCCGTTAAAAAATCCTTACGTGGCGACGCGTCGGAATACGAGACGCATCACCATATCCACCCCAGGAACCCTCTCCAAGGGGGGCACCGGCCCGACGGCCCTTGTCGGTCGCGGCGCCAGGTTCCTGCCGAGGAACCATTCGGCGGTCGTGCGCTCGGCCCCGCCTTGCGGCGGTGAGCTGTCATCGCGCTCCGACCGCGTCCTGTCCCCTCGGCGCCCGCTCTCGAATACGTTCGGTCTCCCGCTTCTGCGTCATAACAGAGTCGCAGAATCGGGATACCGCATTCCATGGCGCCTCGCCACTGACCATGGTCCGGACCACGGACGGTAGCGAAGGTCACTCCTTATCGCCGCAACGAGCGCGGCCCTGTCTCCCCCCCCCCCCCCCCATCGCGGGCAATCGGCCAAGGTGTGAGACGATGTGACCACGGGATGGCCACACTCGTCGCACGCCTCGTCCGTCCTACTCGTACAGTTCCGCCGGTGCAGATAGCTCCCGAAGCAATCGTGCCCCGTGAGTACCTGCACCAGGCAGAAACTGAGGACTCGAAGTCCCGGTCCAGCCAGTCACCGATGACCGGCCGGACGGCCTCAACGGTGAGGCGACCGTACGACGGTTCGAGGAGTCGCCGCCCCATCCCCGAAGCACCTCTTGACGCGCCTTTCGGCGCCACCTCTCCACCTCGTCTGGCGACGGAAGCGAACCCTCCCGCTCGAGGGCCCTCTTTCGGCGTCAGTAGAGGCGCGCCAGCGACTCCGCTTCCAGTTCCACGGCGGCGTCCCGGCGAGGACGCACACCACCTCGAAGGAAATGGTACGGTAACCTCGTATGACCCGTATGACCATGACGCGCTGCGGCGAGCGCAGCAGCCACGGGTCGACAGGTGTTGCGACCATATAGGCGCACCGTATAGCGCCATAGAGCGCACCACCCCGTGTAGAGTCGCCGGCATCCGACGCTCGGCCCGCCCAGATTAGGCAGGAGGTGGCTCAGGGACCCGGCCGCTCGAATGAGCTTCGAGCCCAGCTGCCGAAAGTGCTCGTCGAACTTCCATCAGCCGTCGAGGACGAGTCCCAAGTACTTCATCGAAGTACCGACGGCGATGGAAGTCCCACCGACTATCAGCTCCGCTCCCGGCGGAGGCGCATTCCGGGCGCCGTGGAAGCACAAAGCCTCGCACTTCCAGCCCCAAGCGCCGAATGCGCGAGACGACTTGGGCCAGGCCCGCAGTCGCCAACACGCGCGCCTCCCTAAACGTGCGCGCGCGAGCCGTTAATAGGTGTCGTCGGCGTAACAAGTCACGTCGACTCCACCGAGGTTGGCTCCGCGCAACACCGAGTCGTAGCCGATGTTCCACAGGAGCGGTTCGAGGACCGACCCCTGCGGAACACCGCACGACACACCGTGCCGACACTACTCGTTGCGCGTCGGGTACCTCACGGACCTGTCCGAGAGGTACGCCCGATCGTCCGCCTCAAGTAGACCGGGACCCCGAAGTGGACCAGCGCCGCGGTGATCGTGCTCCACGGAAGGGTGTTGAACGCGTTGGCGATGTCGAGAGACACCGCTGTGGTGGCGAGCCGGCGCTACTAGGTACGTAGTCCTGGTCGAAGGAGTCTTCCCCCTCCCACCGCGCCGCGGGAACGAGTTGCTGTCGGAGGCGATCTTTGGTTGTCCCGCCGTGGGAACAGTGTGCGAACCGTCCTATCGAGAAGCTCCGGTAGGAGGCTACGAGTCAATGGGGGGTCGCCAAGGGCGCAGCTTTTGCCGCACCCTCTTATACGGCTTCCCGAAAGAGTCGCCGTCCAACGACTCGAGCATCTCACGTTCGGACGCCTTCTTCGCCTCGTAGATCGCCGCCACCAGTTCGGCCACGTTGCCCCTGTGCGCCGCATACAGCCGCTCCTCCTCGGCCGTATCGCGCCTCCGTCGACGTCGGCACCTGTGGTACTTGCGTCGACTCGCCACGCACGCGCTACGAAGCCGCACGAGGTCCGCTGTCCACCAGTACGCACGGCACCTAGAGGCAGGGAGCGGCGCACCCGCTGCATTGCCGCGTCACACACGTGCGACACGGCCTGCACGAGCCTCTCCGCTTCCCGCTCCACGTCGACCACCACCTCCTCCACGAAGAGGCTCGCCGCCTTAGCCCGGCCCCCGCGGACCCAGGCCTCGACTAGGGCCGTCTCCTCGAGCCGGTCTCGGTCGAGGCGCTTCAGCGCCCACCGAGGGCCGTCCCCGATCAAGGGACGACAAGGATCGCCCGGAGTCACCGAGGTCGCGGACACACTGTATCAGCCATACAAATGATCCGACAGAGTCTCCACGCCCTCGAGCACCTCCCAATCGAAACGAACGTTACGTCCACTATGGAGCCGCCGTTTTTCCGAACGCACGTGTTCGCCATCTTCCGATTGAGCACGACCAAACCCGCTCCGATCGCGAACTCCTCGAGCGCCGCACCGTGCGCGCTCGCTCGCGAGCGTCCCCACGCCACCGACTTGGCGTTGAGGTCTCCGGCCGATAAGAGCACCGATCTCGTCGAGCCGCTCGAACTCCGCCAAGCAGCGATTCGGTGAGAAATATGCTCCCACGACCAGCACATCCCCACCCGCCTGGCGACGTAATCCCGACCGCGCTCCACCAACTCTAGGTCGGGGAGCCATTAGAGGTCACCTTGCCTATGGCCACCGATTCGTCTCCCGCCCAGCTCTCCTGCGGTGGGACGTAGTACGGCTCGGTGACCACCGCCACGTTTATCGACTGCTCCGCCATGCTCTGGAACAGAAGGTCCTGAGCTCTGGCGCAGTGGTTGAGGTTCGCCTGGAGGAAGTTCAGGTCCATTGTCACTCGACGGACATCTGAACTTCCTCCCGCGCAGCTTTCTCGCTGGCGCCGAGCGCCTGCGGTCGAGTGACTTTCGGCCCCTACCGCTGCGCCTGCCGCCTTTCGTCGCCCCACCACGGACGACGCGCGCCCTGTAGCAGGCACCACCGCCGGATTTATGGTCGGCCTGCTTACCGGCCGCGCTGCATCGGTTGCAGTGCGGATTGGCGGAGCAGGTGGCCGCCCTGTGGCCGCTCTTTCCGCAGCGATAGCACTCATCGCTGCGGTCCGAGTCGGACTTACACTGCGCCCGCACGTGCCCCTTTTCGAGGCACCGGAAGCAGCGTTGCGGTCTGCTCGCGAGCAGTGTGACCTGCGCAGACACCCAGCCAACCAGGAGTCTGCCGCCGTCCACCACCCGCTGAGCCGCAAGCACAGGACAGCGTAGCCACGCCGTCCCGAGGCCGGAAGCGCCGAGCGAGACGCTGTCCGACCGAATCTGGTCGAACGGACAGCCCCGCTCGCGCCACCGCGGCGACTACGTCGGCGCTGGTGACCGAGTCATCCAGTCCGGAGACCTTCAGCTCGGCGCACTTCACCGGCCTCGAGATCCGCGCGACATCCTCGCCGAGAGACTCGCGGAGCCTCTTGGCGAGGGTATCGGCTTTCTCGCCGTTTTCAAGACCGGGCACTTTAAATATTCGTGCTCCGGTCGCCGCCGTCTTGCAGCGCATCCCGAGAATGCCGAGGCCGTTCAGGTCGGACCGCTCCCGCGCTTAGGCGATCACCACGGCGTACGTGACGCCCTTCGCGACCGCCTCAGGCGCAAGAGTAACCACGTCCGCGCGGACCGTGGGGCCCGCAGCTTTCGCGGCCAGTTCTTCCTGCCGGCTTTGGGCTTTGCGCTCCGGCACTGTTGCTGCCGCTGCTGCGGCTTCGACGGCAGCTCCTTTGCCCGTCGCGGCTTTCGCGCAACGACGGTCCACCCTGCTCCATGGAGGTGGAGCGGACGCGGGCACGAACCTGTCTGCGGACTTGGAGTTTTCCCGCCGCCTTCTGCGGCGTCCCTTTCCCCTTAGCCACGGGGGCTTTGGGGCGGGGTTCGCGGAGGCCGCGGCCGCTTTCGGCGCTGGGCCGGCATTCTTGGCGGCCGATGCCGCTGCCTCGCGGCAGCCAGCGGTGGCCGGACACGCTTCTCCGGGTGAAGCCTGTCCTCCAGTGATGCCAGGCGGGCCGACACCATCGTCCCCACCTGCACCATTACGGTGCGGCAGATCTCCTCTACCGATGTAGTTGCCGGTACGAGGCCATCGGCACTCGTGCGCCGTTTTTTGCCGGCCGAATTGTCCCCTCCCAGGAGACTCATCGCCGGCGTCCGGACGAGGAGTCTATCCCGCCGCACCAACTCGTCCGTCGCTGTGCGAGACGCGATGGTGGTCACGGCCACCTTGATGGAGGCCGCGGCGTCACTCAGGTTCCGCGCCAGGTCGGACTTGAGGTTCCTCGACTTGCTGGCGATCGTACTGATCAGCTCAGCGTCGTAGAGAACCATCCGTTGCAACGCCCCAACCGTCTGCTCGTCTGGAGCCGTCCTCGACTTCAGCGCAGGCGATCGGGAGAGCTTCCGCTCCCGGTTTCGGCGGAACCTTGCCGCCTTCGCGACGAGTTCTCCTTCGCCTGGAGCCTCAGCTCCTGACGCACCCGTAGTCCGCAGTCCTCGCTTCGCTCGGGGTGTGCCAGAGCGGGTTATTGCGCGCCTGGCGTGGCCGAAGCAAACAGCCGCCCTAGGGGCGGACTCGCCGCGCGACTCGACTAATTGCGCCGAAGATTAAATTGAATCCACGAGGGATATCAGTTTTCCCCTCAGCGGGCGGTGGGATCGTCACTTCCCGACGCCAGTGATGTCGGATTATTAGCCGTCAGTTGCCCTATGCCCGAGAGCATAAAGCAGCTGCCGTTGCCCAGGGTACACCAGTCCCAGGAGGTGCTTTTACCCCGGACCGAGGCCCGAAGGGTAACTGCATCCCCGGGCACACGTGGAGGTTATCTGACCCAGCACCCCGGGGCCCGATCTTGCCGCGGCTGACAAATCGGCTCCAGTCTGCAACCAAACGCCTAGGCGATTGGTTTAGGAAGTGAAGATCGACGTCAACCCGGACAAGAGCGAAACCCTACATTTCTCGAGGAAAATAAAATCTTGAATCCCCAGTCGCGCTTTGCGCTACACTCCCAAGCAAATACATATCTTCGACCGACCTGTCCCTTGGAGAGACTCGGTCAAATAACTCGGGGTCAACCTAGACCGAAGGTTAAATTTCAGGAGCCACATTCGCAGAGCACAATAAGTAATACAAACAAGGCTGCCTATGTAATGGGCAGACTTCATCCCTTGCTCTGCAAGTCGAGCAAATTGGCCCTCAAACATAAGGTGCACTTGTACAAGGCCTGCATAAGACCTATTATCACTTATGTGTGCATTGTATTTGCGCACTCTTCCTCTAACATCCTTAAACCCATACAGGTCATCCAGAACCGCTTCACCCGTAAGGCCATGGGTGCGGAATGGTACCAACGAAACAGCGACCTTAAACTTCCTTCGGTAGCACAATTCATGCAAGATTGTGCTATGTATCATTTTGCCAAGGTCACACACCACTCAAACCCTCTAATAGAGCAAACAGTGGACTACGTCGCGATCGCCGATACCACCAGTAAGAATCAACGTCCTCGAAACGTGCTTCCGCTCCACATCGACACAGAGGGTCGGCCCGACAGGCACGACACACCCACCAACGACACAAACACGCACAACACGGCACCCAATCGTAAAGACACAAAAGACGTATTCACACACGCACACAAGTCACACCCGGCCGACCGGGCGGTTCACACCGCCCTCGTCTCGTGTCACAGGCGAAGGTGATCGGAGGACGGGCCTGAGCCCCTCCGATGACCTCATAGGATTGCCGCCATCCGACGCGCACCGTACGCGTCTTAAATTCATATGTATATTTATCTATGTATATATTTAAGTACACCCCTTTCTCTTCCCTCATAGCACTATCCAACTCTTCAACCATTTCCACATCCAATATCTTCTCATCTACTTTATCTACATATATATATCTAATTTTTTCGTTTTAGCTCGCGGATACCGGATCCGCGAGCCCTGAGTCCGATGAGACCGCTATAGTTGTCAATAAAACTGCAGCGAGAACATCACCATAAAAAAAAACAATCCTTGGTAGCCAAGACATTAATGTGGACGTAGACATTTTTAAACGATGACAATATTTCACTTTGACGTAATATGAAATATCACTGACAGTTGACATCTTTGATTGACACACATTACAATTGATAACAAACAATACTTAATTTAATATCATATGATTAAAGAACACAACTATTTATTATAAAAGCGTTGAGGAGGTCTAACAATACCTCCGTAACGTGTTGTTTTAGGTTTTTTTTTTATATTATAACGGAGGCAAACGAGCTAGCGGGTCACCTGGTGGTAGGTGAATTCGCCGCTGCCCACAGACGCAAATAACAACAAAGTGTTACCAGGCCGTTGCCATCTCATAACATTTAAAAGAAGGGAGGGTAAAATATAGGGTAAGTTTCGGAGGAACAGGAGTAGGAATAAAGGGGACGGACCACCAGACACTAGTTAGTTTCTAACTAAATGCAACATCACAGCTAGAACACTGCAACGTCGCATCGGTCCATCTAACAAACGTCAAAATTCGGGTGGTCTGAAGGAAAGGAAAAGGAATGGGCATTCAGCTCGCCACTACCAGACCTAAACATGGCAGCCACTAGGAAGCCAGCCATTTCACGCTGATTTTTGTGAGAGGGTAGTGTTGCACCGGTTGATCCTGCCCAATTATGTGCTAAAGTGAACTGTAGGCGTGGATCTACTACCATAATTATCTAATGTGACTAATCTCCTCTCCTTTTTCAAGTATCACAGTGTTCTCGAGACTGGGACTACAGGTTTTAGTATATGCTCACGATTTCTCCTGAATATTCCTTCTGGGGACTGAATAGTATAGCTACGAGGTTCGGACTATTTTCTACTTGTTTTATCCTACCTGGAAGCGATGAACTATCGGGCTTGTGTTTGAAATATATTTTATCACCAGCTTGTAAATCTGACAGTTGTTTTGTGTGTTTATTATATAATAAAATGTTGAATAATCTTTCTGCTTTTCAATACTCTTAGATAAAGTTTTAATATCGACTAGTGAAGGTGATAGATAATTGACTGTCTGCGACTGGTATTATTTATACATAGTTATGATGGAGAATAACCACTTTGTTTTGGTGTATTCCTGTACATAAACATTGCAATAAGAGGATTGGTATTGTCTGCTTTACATTTATTCAATATATGCTCGCCTGTACCAATTGTTCTTCCTTCGAGCTCCATTTGAGCGATTGATATTCCAATCGATTGTAAATAAATGAAACTCTTCGGAATTAAAAGGTGGACCATTATCACTAATCACAGTTTCAGGTATTCCAAGGCAAAAGTTTGTAATCGTGATGAATAATAGGTTGTTTGGAATTATTTCTTCTCATTTTTCTTATGTTCAGGCCAACCATTTTGACCATAAGATACAATTTTAGACTGTTGGATCATTAGTTATTGACTCTTGAAGTTCGTGAAGTTTTTCTTGACTTATTGACAAATTAAATACATACATATAAGGTTGTCAAATATCTCCCTTCCGCTTTTTTTGCTCTTTATTCAATGCTTTATAAAAGTGTTACAGTGATCGGATTTAGTTCAAATATGCGCCGTTTTGTTTGATAATCTGTTTCCATCTAGACGGCAACTTCATAATACCTCCCTCGTAGAAGCCCTCCTTATTTGCGAAGAACTCGGACAGCCACTTTTCACAAGCCTCTTTTGAGTTCAACTTTACACCACCAAGGGCGTTCACCATGGACAGGAACAGGTGGTAATCACTTGGCACTATGTCCGGGCTATATGGTGGATGCGATAAAACCTCTCATTCGAGCTCCCGTAGCTTCTGACGAGTCATCAACGAAGTGTGTGGTGTGGCGTTGTCCTGGTGGAACACTACACCCTTCCTGTTGGCCAATTCTGGACGCTTCTGGTCGATCGCCTGCTTCAAGCGGTCCAGTTGTTCGCAGTAGATGGTAGA
The DNA here is from genome assembly GCA_029286815.1 of Troides helena. Classification (NCBI taxonomy): domain Eukaryota; kingdom Metazoa; phylum Arthropoda; class Insecta; order Lepidoptera; family Papilionidae; genus Troides; species Troides helena. Next base: position 42,560 of record JAGSMV010000013.1, read on the forward strand.
ATTAAGCGTCTGACCATATGGGAGCAGCTCATAGTGGATGATTCCTTCCAATCCCACCAAACACACAGCAAAACCTTCTTGGCCGTCAATCCCGGCTTGGCCACTGGGACGATTCACCGGCCTTCGACCACGACCGTTTTCGCTTGATATTGTCGTATGTGATCCATTTTTCGTCGCCAGTCACCATCCGCTTCAAGAATGGGTCGAGTTCGTTCCGTTTCAGCAGCATGTCGCAGGCGTTGATTCGGTCAGAAGGTTTTGCGTCAAATCATGCGGCACCCAAACATCGCTTTTTTTGTATCCAGCCTTCTGCAGATGGTTTAAAATGGTTTGGTGACTAACTCCCATCTCCTGGGCGATGTCACGAGATGCCACATGCCGGTCTAACTCGATGTAGTCCATGATTTGATCGGTATTTGTCGTCACAGGTCTTCCGCCGGCTGGCTTATCCATGGTGTCGTTTTCACCGGCTCTGAATCGTCGAAACCATTCCTCCGCGGTTCGAAGTGATAGAGTACCATCCCCAAAACACCATTAATCTCACGGAACGTTTCTCTAGCGGATTTGCCTTTAACGAAGGAAAACTTTAAAATAGCGCGAATTTCGGCGTTAGTGAACTCTATGTTTACACGTCTATAACTGTTGAACGCAATATCCAAACTAATTATGCATGGCGTCGTTTTGTAGGTTATGTCAACTTTCAAATTATGTATAGTATTGCCAGATACGAGCTCTGTAGCGCTTTGTATATAGCCGCGAAATTCAAAGACAAAAAAAAGGCGGAAGGGAGATATTTGACAACATAATATATATCACGCCTCGTTCCCAACGGGGTAGGCAGAGACCACCTCTCTCCACCTGCTACGATCCTGGCACACCTCTCTCGCTTCCTCCACTTTCATAAGCGTCTTCATGCACGCTCGTCGGTTGCGTGTGCTTTTGATCCGGCCTTTCTTTAGGACATCTCCGATTTGATCGGGAGTATGTCCGTTCAGGTCGGCCTGCACCGATTTTTCCAATCATTCTTACCTTGTATATTTCTTTTGTTAATCTTCTTTCATCCATTCTTTCGACATGGCCGAACCATCTAAGCATCCCTTTCTCTATCCTTGTCACTACATCTTCAACCACGCCGCACCGCTTCCTTATCACACTGTTCACTTTGTCCATCCGTTTCACTCCAGTTATACTTCTCAGGCTTCTCATCTCCACAGCATTAATCCTACTTTCATGTTTCTTCTGCCATACCCAACATTGACTACCATACATCAGTGTGGGGACCAACACGCCTCTATGCACAGCCAGTCGTGCACTTTTGTGAAACGTTCCGGCTATTCATAAAGTTATGAAGTGCCCCATTGACTTGATTCCTTTTAAAACTCTTCTTTCAATATCACCATCACACTTGCCATCTCTCGTAAACTGTGAACCCAGATATACAAATTCTTTCACTTGTTCCACTTTTTTGTCCCTCAATCATAATGTCACAGTTTGTCATACATTCTTCTCTTTCAAAACCATTACTTTCGTCTTGCTTACATTCACTTTCATTCCTTTGCTTGTTAAAGCTCCATGCACCATGTCGACCATCGCGTGCAACTCCCTCTCCGATGATGATAATAAAACTTGATCGTCAGCGTATAGGAGGCACTTGACGGTCAACTCATTCATTCTTAGTCCATACTTACTATCTTTCAAATCTTTCAAGAAATTGTCTAAAAATAGGTTAAATAGCCACGGCGAGGCCATACATCCCTGTCTGACACCCTTCTGGATGCTAAACCAGTCTGAGTAAGCTCCGTTTATCCTGACACAAGCACTAGAACCCTCATAAATTGATTTCAATGCTCGTATCAGCGTGCTGTTTACCCCTTAGGCAGACAATATGGACCACAATTCATTCCTCACCACTCTGTCATAGGCTTTTTCCAAATCTATGAAAGCGCGATAGACCTTTTGGCTATGTGCCAAACATTATTCGGTTATGCTACGTAAGGAAAAGACCTGGTCCATGCATCCCATTCCACTTCTAAATCCTGCTTGTACATCCCAAATTTTCTCTTCAGTTTCATTCATCACTCTTTTAATCAGTATCTTTGCATACAGTTTGCCGACGACGCTCAGTAAGCTAATGCCACGATAGTTTTACAGTCTTCCTTTATATACCGGAACGATTACGGCTTTGCACCAGTCATCTGGCACTTTGCCGCTCCTCCAACAAAGATTGAAAGGGTAGTACAGCTGACTAGCTACCACGCCCTGTCCAACTCTCAGCATCTCGACCGTAATCCTATCATATCCTGCAGCCTTACCCAACTTCATACTATTCATTGCATCTAAAATCTCTTTCATACTAATATTACTTTCATCCCCACTCTGTTTGACCCCTACCAGGGTTTGGCACATACATATCCTCTTTCTCGAATAAACTTTAAAATATTCCTCCACCTCTTTAGGATACATTCTTCACCTGCCACAAAGCTTCCATTCTGGTTCCTGATTTCGCCATGTGAGCTTGTAATATTAGCTCTGGCTATTCTTATGGCCTTCAGAAGAACTTAATGTTCCTCCGGAAGTCCTCAAGATAACCTTCTTTCAAATTCATCTCTATCATTCATTTTCTTTCTTTCCACTACTTCCTTTGTTACGGTCTTACGTCTTTTATACTCATTCTTCGCATTTTGTACATCCTCTATTGTTGCCTTGTCCATTCTATGATTGGCTTTTGCTGCCAACCAATCCTGCCATGCTTTCCTCTTTTCAGATACCGCCTTCCGAATTTTTTTTGCACTTACAGTCTTCAACATACTTCCCTTTCTTCTCTTGCTCACATCACATACATCAGTGGCCGCATTCACAACTCCATTCTTGATCGACTTCCATAACTCTTCAACCTCACACATTCCTTCTCTGTCAAACTTATCAGTCAATTTACTCTTATACTTCTCTCTCATTTCATCATCTTGCAAAACCTCGACTTTCACTCTTTCTAGAACACTAATGGGTTCCCGAACATGATGCCGCCATCGCCTAAAGATCCCCTTATTCGGCATAACACCAGGAAGTGATCAGTGTCGATGGCAGTGCCACGGTACACCCTGGTATCTAGATTTTTGTCTACATTAAATACAATTAGATTGATATGTAAATCAATATCACAATCTAAATCTAGTAAAGTATTATCAGGAAGAGGTGCTCGGGACACTCGAGGATCAGCAATACATAGATATTTGCCTGATTTATATGTAACATACATATCCTGTAATGATTTCTTAAACATAGTTATCGGTGGCTCATGGTCAGTTTCAACTTTAATTTGTCTCCTATATACATACTGGTCGAACTTTATACAACCAAATAAAATACAGCATAATTTTGTTCACTTTTAGTTAATGAGGCAGAGGCATATGCCATTGACTCGTTGTCATGTAATATGACTGCTCCGTGGCATCTTTAGATGCATCAACTGATAATGTAATTTCTTTATTGGGATCACAATATGCTAACACTGGACTATCTGTTATAAGCGACTTAATTTTATTAGATTCAGATTCATGTCATTCAGACTGAATCCAATCACAATTTTTTGACAAAAGTGATCATAGGAGACTGTTTTCTTTAGACATCAGAAGTATGAAAGAACTAAGACAATTGACCATATGATGATAATTACTATATGGACTATGACCTTCAGTTTCTACAAAATGGACATTTTTATTCTTACACGCTACTGCGAAATGATTATATTTGCCACAATTTTTACATTTTATATATAGATATAGATCTCTTGCATGTGAAGTACTAGTTGACTGCCTCTGTTTTCTGTAACTGGAATTAGACTGGAACTGCCCGATGAATGAAGTTTCTTCCAATAATTTAGCTTGTTGCCTGGTCGACTCCAACTGCTTGGCTGGCTAATTGAACAGCTTGGTCAAGTGTCTCCGGCTTTTTGTATAAGAATTTTTTCTTTTATGTATTGGTTTTTTGCATGTAGATTCCAGCTAAATATACCTGTAATTAAGTCATATTCCAATGAATAAAAGTTACATTGTCTGCCAAAATTTTTTTAATCATTTAGATAATTGTCTTAATAATAATAATAAATATTGTATTATATTTGCAAAGATATGGTATACAATAAGAGTTTCACATATTCTGCTTAAAAGCTTACAAATCTTGTAACTAGTACCTAAATTTACAATTATCTATTACAATTATAGAGACATAAGCTTGATTCAGTGTACTACTACAATACCAAAATTTAAACTTTTATTAAACTAGATTCTTATCGATTCTTCGAGATTTTATCTTCGATTGAATAGTTTATGACGTTCCATTGTAACATTTATTTGAAGAATGAAGTGATTACTAATTTTTGACGCTAATTCTTCAATGGTTATTGTATCAATATCGACATTAAATGAATAGGATATCACTGACGCGTCTTGCCCAATGTGATGTAATAAGATGGCGACTTTGCATTGATCATATTCATCTTCCAGATTACTAGCTCACATGTATATTTTAAGTTGCGTATACCTATTTTTCCAGGTTTACGGCATGTTCAAGCTTCCATCTCTAAGGGTCCGAATCCATAAGTGATTGATGTGACATTTAGTTACTTGTGCGTCCTGGTCCGTCACGTTGTGAGTTTTGACTTTATCCGTTTTAAACATAATTTCACGGATATTTTTATGTTTTTATATATTCCTTTCCGAATTACTATCTTCTGACATTGTATGAAGTAGTAGGCTTGCCGGGTTCAAAAGTATATATTCACTAGATTTTAAGAGACTGCACTTCATAGTAAATGTCACAAAATAAAAATGTATGGGATCAGATCCGATCTGTTACCAACATCAAACCCTGCCATTGTCAAAATAGTGATGCGCATTAATATCGATGTTTAATAGATAATGATGCGAATATTATCGATTTTTTTGTCGATATCGAAGGCATGTAGAGATTGCACATATAAATTAAAACTTGATTTTTTAAAACGAAATAAAACAATGTTTTATTACTTAGTATAATTTTAATGAAATTTTAACGCTTACAAAAATTTGAAGTTTGTATCGGAAATGTTTAATTTTTATTTTACAATACAAACCAATATTTACTTCATTTTAAGCAAGGTACAATACGAATACATATAGAGATTTTCAACATTATTTTATAATGTTATAATGAACTAGGTTTTGAACATCTATGTGATAAATAAAAAACGATTTGTTTCTATTTCCATTTCTAGAGTAAATTTTTAAAAATTAATTTTTTACAATAGTAAAAAATAAAGTTGAAAATCTCAAAACCTTGTGAAAAACTGTTTTTCAGTATGTCTTTCTTTGATACCACAAACCTCACAAGTACGATCAGTACCGGGCATGATTAAAATTTTGCAAAAGACGCCAAAAAAATGAAACTACACAGGAATCAGTTTCTGTGAAGTATGTGTATGCTGGCATATAACATATTGCCTTAGTAACATACTTAATATAAATAGAATGTTGATAAAAATGTCATATAGAAAAATATTGTGTCTTGTAAAATAGTGAAAAAATGTATTTCAACTTTATTATAAATAAAACAGTTCAAACAGCTTCAGTGAATCCTTAAATTCTTATCTATCTCTCGTATCGACAAATTAAAACTTTACATATATCCGTGTATATATATTAGTTTGGCAAATATCGCCCTTCCGTTTTTTTGCTCTTTATTCAATGCTTTATAAAAAGTGTTACAGTGATCGAATTTAGTTCAAATATGCGCCGTTTTGTTCGATAATCTGTTTCCATCTAGACGGCAACTTCATAATACCTGCCTCGTAGAAACCCCCCTCCTTATTTGCGAAGAACTCGGGAAGCCACTTTTCTCAAGCCTCTTTTGAGTTCAACTTTACACCACCAAGGGCGTTCACCATGGACAGGAACAGATGGTAATCACTTGGCGCTATGTCCGGGCTATATGGTAGATGCGATAAAACCTCCCATCCGAGCTCCCGTAGCTTCTGACGAGTCATCAACGAAGTGTGTGGTCTGGCGTTGTCCTGGTGGAACACTACACCCTTCCTGTTGGCCAATTCTGGACGCTTCTGGTCGATCGCCTGCTTCAAGCGGTCCAGTTGTTCGCAGTAGATGGTAGAATTAAGCGTCTGGCCATATGGGATCAGCTCGTAGTGGATGATTCCTTCAATCCCACCAAACACAGCAAAACCTTCCTGGCCGTCAATCCCGGCTTGGCCGCTCGACCACGACCATTTTGCTTGATATTGTCGTATGTGATCCATTTTTCGTCGCCAGTCACCATCCGCTTCAAGAATGGGTCGAGTTCGTTCCGTTTCAGCAGCATATCGCAGGCGTTGATTCGGTCCAGAAGGTTTTGCGTCAAATCATGCGGCACCCAAACATCAAGCTTTTTTGTATCCAGCCTTCTGCAGATGGTTTAAAATGGTTTGGTGTCTAACTCCCATCTCCTGGGCGATGTCACGAGATGCCACATGCCGGTCTAACTCGATGTAGTCCATGATTTGATCGGTATTTGTCGTCACAGGTCTTCCGCCGGCTGGCTTATCCATGGTGTCGTTTTCACCGGCTCTGAATCGTCGAAACCATTCCTCCGCGGTTCGAAGTGATAGAGTACCATCCCCAAAACACCATTAATCTCACGGAACGTTTCTCTAGCGGATTTGCCTTTAACGAAGGAAAACTTTAAAATAGCGCGAATTTCGGCGTTAGTGAACTCAACGTTTACACGTCTATAACTGTTGAACGCAATATCCAAACTAATTATGCATAGCGTCGTTTTGTAGGTTATGTCAAGACCTTTCAAATTATGTATAGTATTGCCAGATACGAGCTCTGTAGCGCTTTGTACATAGCCGCGAAATTCAAAAGACAAAAGGCGGAAGGAGATATTTTCCAACCTTATACATATATACAGGATGTCTGGTGGCAGATTTATGTTTTCAAATTTAATTAAAAAATAATATGTTTGACATATAATTTTAATAGGGGACCGGAAAGTAATGTCGTTTCTGCGCATGCCAATACTTGATTGTCATTTGTCAGCTCATTGTTTTGTTCAGAGGCGTACCAAAGACATTGTGAGGTTATAGTGATTTCTTTACTTATAGACAATTGAATTACAAATTTTTTTTGTAATTTTGGGTAAAATGGCCAGCCAAATACCAGAAGAGGTACACATCCGGCATTGCATGCTCTTTGAGTTTCGCAAGGGAAATAACGCAACAGTTGCTACCAAAAACATTTGCGATGTTTATCCAAATGCACTGGACATTCGTAAATGCCAAAGGATGTTTTCCAAGTTCAAATCGGGTAATTTTGATCTTTCCGACTCGTATCGATCAGGAAGACCATCAGCGTTAGACAACGACGTGTTAAGGGCGGAAGTGGAAGCAAATCCGTGTCAGACGATCGAGGAATTGTCAAACAGTCTCAACAAACCTTGGTCGACCATCCAAGAACATTTGAAGCAGATTGGAAAAGTAAGCAGAGCAGGTGTTTGGGTCCCGCATAATCTGTCCGAACAGAATAAGGCTAACCGATCAATCACATGCAACTTATTGCTTCAACGACACAACACAGAAGCGTTTTTGATCGCTTGATCACAGGAGATGAGAAATGGGTCCTGTATGATAACCCAAAACGCAAAAGGCAGTGGCTCTCTCCAAATGAAATCCCTCAGAGTACTGCTAAGCCAGGTTTATACCCCAAAAAGCGCTTTTGTGTGTTTGGTGGAGTATTCGCGGCATTGTTCATTTTGAATTACTGAAACCTGGAGAAACTGTTACTGCAGACCTCTACAGCGAACAATTGCAGCGAGTCAATCAATCTTTAATTGAAAAGTGGCCAGCGATTGTCAACCGAAAAGGCGTCATTCTCCAACATGACAATGCAAGACCGCACTGCGCAAGGCGAACTCTAGAAAAATTAATGAATTGGGGTGGGAGGTGCTGCCTCATCCACCATATTTGCCCGATGTTGCACCATCAGTTTCCACTTATTCCGAGCGCTGCAACACTTTTAAGTGGCAAAACATTTGCAAATTTGGATGATATCCAAAATGCCATCTCTAGATATTTTGCCGAAAACCAATTAATTTTTATCGATCAGGGATTTAAAATTTACTCACTAGATGGCAAAAGGTTATTGACAATGATGGGGAATACATCATTGATTAAAAATAAAGACTCGTTAAAATGTATGTGTTTGTATTTAGCGTAAGAAAACGACATTACTTTCCGGTCCCCTAATACTAAAAGTATTAAAAGATAGAGTACAAATGCGGATTTCATTTTTAAAGATAATGTCATCAAATGTCTTCCATCCTGTTGCACACACTGTTCGAAATGGAGCCTCGTATTCCGTGCCACATGCTGCAGTAAACTTGGTTCAATTGCGCTGATTTCTCGCCGAATATTTTCTTTTAAGTCCACAACAGTTCGCGGATTGTTGGCGTAAACTCTCTCTTTGAGGTAGCCCCACAAAAAAAAAAATCCATTGGAGTTAGGTCGGGTGACCTCGGTGGCCACAGGATGTCCCCAAAGCGACTAATCAGTTTTGAGGGAGATTTTCTCGCTCCAAATCCAGCTCTGGCCGTGTGTGCGGTCGCACCTGTACCGCATCCTGTTGAAACCACGTGTGTGATGAGAATGATGAATGAGCTCGCAGGTTCGGCAAAAGAATTTCGAAATCATGAGCCGATAATTCTCACCATTGATATTCGTCGCTTGGCCTTGCATTTCCAAAAAATGGTCCGATTATCCCATTCGTGGATAAAGCGCACCAAACAGTTACCCTTGGGCAATGTAATGGTTTTGGTGCTTCAGTCGAGGATTGCGAGTTCTTAGAGCCCAGTAACGGCAATTTTGCATGTTTACGTGTTCGTTTAAATGAAAAAATAATATGTTTGACATATAATTTTACTTTTAGTAAAATTATATGTCAAACATATTATTTTTTATTTAAATTTGAAAACATAAACCTGCTACCAGACACCCTGTACAAGACAACCTATTTGCAGCATGAGGCCTTCCTCTCCTCTCCTGGTAACGCCTTCCTTACCTAATGTACGCAGAGCAGATGCAGGCTTTGTCTTCCCAGACTCCGTCAAGCCAATCGTCTGCTTCCGGAGTAGCTTCATTTCTGCAGTGAGCTTATCCAACTTGGTTGCAAGATCGTTTACGAGTGATCGAAACTCTCCATTCTCCTTTTCAAGTCTTACAACTTTCTGAATGCTTCCTGCTCTTCGTTTAAGTTGTCCTTCCGCCGCTTTCAGGTTGCGAACTCCCAATCTCAAGTGACGGACTTAGCTTTTGATATTACGGGAACGCTCTGCAACATTCCCTATTTCATGAAGGTATTTATCAATGTGCTTCTCCAGTTGGATATCCGCATAAGGCTGCATTTCCAGGGCCAAGGTATCAACCTCTGGGAGATTAGTATTCGTCCCAGTTTTAGTTGATGGTGCAGCACCTTTGCTCTCTTTGCTTGCAGAGGCAATAACCGCTTGGTACTTAGCAGCGACCTCCAAGCATTGGGCTTTAGATCTTCTCTTCCGTGCGTTGCTTGAGACCTCGGAAGCTACCGAAGTTAGCGACATATGTGACCCGTCTGACTCGCATGCATCCCTGTCCCATGCCGAATTTCGTTGTCGGTCTAAGCGTATAGCGCGTTTTCGCCGCCCACTTGACCGACCCTTTTGTTGCTCCGGAACATCTCCTATTTTCTAATTTTGTCCCCTGGTGGTAGAGGAACTGCCCACGGCTCAGATACATCACACACTTGGGTTAAAATTTCTTCCCCACGTGTTATGCAATCGTCCAGGCAAGGCACGGAGTTTGACTTTCCTTAGCTTCTCCATACACCCAGCCTACATACACCCAGGAGTCGGCAGGTACCTTTTTTATTTATTTTTTATTAACGTGTGTAACAAAATGCTAACGGAAAGCACACCTCGGGACCAATATTGGGCCGGTACCGGGTAGTGTCGGACTCCAACCGACTAAAAGCTTTACAAGGTATTCCACTCTCTTCCACATGCTCGAGGGGTTGCGGGATAACGTATTTCAGTTCCTTCGCGGCCCCGATCGGCGCCCGAATGAACGGGTCCACCCGGGGACGGATGTGATGTGAAGCAGCACCCCTCCCGACAAGATCCCTACGTGGCGACGCATCGGAATACGAGAAGCATCACCATGTGCACCCCAGGAACCCTCTCCAGGGGCGCCAGCTAACGGCCCTTGTCGGTCGCGGTGCCAGGTTCCTGCCGAGGAGCCATTTGGCGGTCGTGTGCTCGGCTCCGCCTTACGGCGGTGATCTATCATCGCGCTCCGACCGCGTCCTGTCCCTCGGCGCCCACTCTCGGATACGTTCGATCTCCTTTTTCTGCGTCATAACAGAGTCGCAAAACGGGATACCGTATTCCATGACGCCTCGCTACCGATCATGGTCCGGACCACGGACGGTAGCGAAAGGTCACTTCCTATCGCCACTACGAGCGCGGCCCTGTCCCCATCGCGGGCAATCGGCAAAGGTGTGGGACGATGTGTCCACCGGGTGGCCACACTTGTCACACGCCTCGTCGTGCTACCTGTACAGTTCCGCCGGTGCAGATAGCTCCCGAAGCAACCGTGCCCCGTGAGTACCTGCACTAGGCAGAAACTGAGGACTCCGAAGTCCCGGTCCAGCCAGTTACCGATGACCAGCGACCGTACAATAGTTCAAGGAGTCGCCGATCCCATCTCCGAAGCATCTCTCGACGCGCGTTTCGGCGCCACATCTCCACATCATCTGGCGACGGAAGCGAACCTCCCGCTTGAGGGCCCTCTTCTGCCGCCAGTAGAGGCACGCCAGCGATTCCGCTTCGAGTTCCCACGGCGGCGTCCCGGCAAGGACGCACGTCGCCTCGAAGGAGATGGTACGATAACCCCGTACGATCCGTATGGCCACGCGCTACGGCGAGCGCAGCAGCGTCACACCACGGGTCGATAAGTCTTGCGCCCATCACCGTATAGCGTCATAGAACGCACCACTCCCGTGTAGAGTCGCCGGCATCCTACGCTCAGCCCGCCCAGATTGGGCACGAGACGGCTGAGGACCCGGCTGCTTTAGTGAGCTTCAGGCCCAGCTGCCGAAAGTGCTCGTCGAACCTCCATCGGCCGTCGAGGACGAGTCCTAAGTACTTCATCGAAACACCTACGGCGATGGAAGTCCCGCCGACTATCAACTCCGCTCCCAGCGGAGGCCCATTTGGGCGCCGTGGAAACACAAGGCCTCGCAGCCTTGCCCAGCGACACCTCCAGTTTCCCCGCCTTCCATAGGCGTTGAAACCGACCCTGCTTCAGCAACGCCGTGAACAGCGTCCAGGGCCCTAGGGGACCCATAACTAGAGCCCACACGCGGCCGGGTATACCGTCGGGCCCAGGAACGGTGTCCTTGACCCGCATCCTTTGGCCGGCAGCCGACAGTTCCCCTACGCTGACAACCGGTACGTCGTCCGGGTCGAAGGAGTCTTCCCCTCCCCTCCCGCAGCTAGAAACTCATTACGAAGTCGCGGAGAAGCAAGCTGGACAATGATGGAACGAGAGCGAGAGGTAGTGCGATTAATCTTGGATCTACGTGTTATGTGCACTATTTTGTTAACGTCTAAACAACACCCGACCACATTACCGATCTCTTTAAAGATCAGCATCAAGTTTTCGCTCACTTTCAGGTACACACTAAAGTTCAATATTGTTCCGACTGCCCAGTTGCTCCAGTTGATTTATTTGCATATTGATCATCGACAGTTATCTTCATTTTATTAAAATTTGAAGTCACTTCAGTTACTTTTGATTTGAAACCTTTAGATTCCTTCTCAATCTTCGTACTCACAATGTATGAAAGTCGTGGATTCCTTTATTTCAATAAGTTCATTACGTATTGGTTTAAGTTCTGTGTCAAAAGTTTTAAAGTTGTCCTGAATCTTACAGAGAATGTCATTCATGTTTTGGTTAATCACATCCTGTACAATTTCGCGTATATCATTTTTGGTAAGTGGTAAATTAGTGCTATCCGTCTGCGAGACTAAAGCTTGCTGTTTAGTCCCTCTTGTGTTGGTATTACATCGAAATGGTTCTTTTTTTGAGGTTTTTGTTGAATTACGGGTATATTCCGAACATTTCCAAGAAGATCGCATGCCTGGAGAAATCGATGAATCATCAAGACATATACAATTAAGATGGAAATATTTTTTACATTTTATGCATAAAATATGCTTGTCCCTGTTGTTTGAGTCAGGCGTACAGCAACCCCAATTTTAACTGGCCACCTTGAAATCAAATTTAGAAGTTGCCAAAAAATGTCTTTTACTCTCAAATGCTTGATGATACGACTATGGCGCTTAACGCGCGAGCCAGCCGCGACGCAGGCGTATGGGACTATAGCGCTTATCCTTAGTACTTAACTGTGAGAGTCGCGCGTCGAGTCCACTTGCATAATTTAGTAACAAACGTTAACACTACCGCCCGATTCTGCACAATTTTATTTTTATCAAAGTTTTTTAATGTTTATGCCTTCATAATAGTTCAATCACAAGTTTCTATTATCAAAACTGAACTGTTTCACTCCAAGGAAAGGGTTTTACACATAAAGATATTTTAAGAGCAATTTAAAATATTTAAAAACAGTCCCAATATCGGAGCTAACTCAACGGCGTGCGACACCCTTAAACGACCAGAGACAACAATTGAAGAGAAATAAATGAAAAGTATGAATGATAAGTAGAGTATAAAATATGATAAGAATAAATGATGAGTATGAGGAATTAATTAATTAATTACCCGCTGGGAACGAGGCGTGATATATATGTATGAGGAATTTAGATTTAAGAAAATTGAATGATAAGTGAAATGTAAAACTAAAAAGTGTAAATATACGCCCTGACCTACCATACGCAACCCGGAGAGGATATCTCCCGTGGCTCCCATGGCCTCTGGGCTACGTGTTCGGGGGAATCCGTCGTCCGCACAAAGGAGGCCGAGGTGAGGGCGCGTTGCGTGTTCCGGCGCGCTCTGCAGGGGTAAGAGAACAAGAAAAAGAGAACGCACTATATGTTCCTACGCACATTTTCTACTGCAAAGAGCACAATTTCTCCCCCAAGATAGAGCTGCACGATACAGCCGGTGTTGTATAAAACAAAAGAAAAATAAAGGTTACTTATTACCATTGTTACAAATTATTATATAACTCTCTTCGAATTTTATTCAAAAAATATCCCTGCAATGTTTAAATGAAGCGGAACTGTACAGGAATTGCTGACCATATCGCTTATGTTTGCCGGCTAAAATTAGAAAAACAATTGTATTAAAGATTTACGATGAAACGCCAAATCAACCACAAAACAACAAAATACACGTCACGTCACGAATGTGTTGGTTTACAGTTTGTTGCGCTGCCATTTATCCTGTTGTACATTTTGAACTTAATTCCATTCCTTTGCGATCTCGTATTTATAATTTAATTAGACACGTGATGCGTGTTCGCACTTTCTCATTGTCGCTCAACGTAATCTTCCACCGTCGATGTGCACGCGCGGTGTCAACGGTAAATAATATTAATAAAACTTCAGCGTAACATCCAAATACTTTATTGTACAACAACACGGAACAGCCCACTGGAAGCGCGGCGGGCGGCGGGCGGCGGTCTAGTCGCATACTCAACGAGAGGGACTCCCCGCGGGGTTCCCCGCACATGCAACATTAGCATAAGTTATTCATTGTACACACATATCAAGAACAAGTAATGAATAGAGGTTGAAACTCCTCTTATGCGTTACTTCGCACCCTGCACCCGCACCACCCGCACCCCTCGCACTCCGCAACTTGTACAAGTTATTGTATTAAGTTATATGTACAGCCTCTCCGACAAGTTTATATTTACATCGAACGTATTCGTTATCTTAGCCTCGAACATAGTCCTGTGCACGTGTAACAACAGTAAGTGTAACAACCTCTACACACTCCACGCGCCGACGCCGGCACTGTCCGCTTCACACCACCACCGGCTTCCGGTCCCTCACTTTGCACGAGCAGCTCTTCGTCTTGAGATGACTGCTGTTGTAGTTCTTGTTATTTCCAACATCGGTGAGGGATTTGGAAGATACCCGTTGCTATAACGTGTCCGACTTCTCGTTCGTCGATTGAACTGCGACAATATTGTTTCTTGCAATATCACATTGGTCCACTTGTTTGAAGTTTTTTAAAGTAAATTTCTCCTGTTTGATTTGATTTCTTTCATTTACTTTTTCTTTGGGAGGTTTCTTTTCAACCTTTATATCTTTTGATTCCTTGACGATATCCGTTGTATCTTTAGATAGTTTTCTGTCTGGTACATTTTCTTTTCCTTGTTTGGGCGTTTCGCTGGGCTTGTCCAAACTTACCCGTCGCAGTGGTTTGGTTTGTCCGTTCGTTATTATACCAAAGTTATTCGTCTCTGTTTGAGTTTCTTTCTCTGCACAGGTTTCTGGGACAAAATAATAAATAATTAACTTCACTTAGGAATCTTTGAACGGTTGAACGAGATTTTCAACGATCCAAAATTGAATTGTAAGGTATGAGATTGAATATAATTTTTTACTCTTAAGATGCGCGTCGGTGTGGTGGTGCGCGGGCGGCGGGCGGCGGCTGTAGCGGACGGGCATGATGCTCTGGCGCACGTTCCGCTCCGGCCGGACCAGTATGATGTACAACTGGAACAGTGGGCCAATCGTCAGCACCGGCATCGCGTTCTCCGGTGACTATTTATTATTTAATTAATAATTAAAAATTTTCATATGGTTTTCAAAATGAATTATAAAAAAAAATATTTACTTCAACTTAAAATTAGAACCACCATACGTGATTGGAGTCACCTTTTAAGCAAACAGATGCTTGTGTCAGGAGACGCCGCTCTTCCTTAACAATACTCTATTAATACTTAAACCAAAATACATTAACAAAAAATATATAACCCTCATATATACGTATATATATATATATATATATATATATATATATATATATAGACTCTCCATATATATATATATATATATGGAGAGTCTGCTCCGCCGTATTCTACTGTCACTCTCACTGACGCAAGGTGGGCTTCTCAATTTCGAGTGAGGAGAACGAGAATGAGCACGGAAGATGAACATCGTTGCGGCTGTCATTACATCCATCGACGTCAGTCGCCCTCGAAAATGTTGCGAAAGTTGAGAACATTGTATTGAGCGATCAAGGAGTTTCCATCTGTCGTAATACAAGAAACAGGTATTTCATATGGAAGTAATCAATCCATATTGAAACAATCTTTGAATATGAGAAGTCTCCGCAAGATGGATGCCGAGAATGTAAACCGACACTCAGAAACAAAATCGACTTAACATTTCGAAGATATTGTTGGACAAGTTTTAAGAAGATTCTGAAAACTTTTATCTCGTTTCGTACCAATGGACGAAACATAGCTCCATTTTGATCCCGAGTCAAAACAGCAATCTTCGCAATGGAAACAGAAACAGCTATCATCACCCACCTCGGGAAGTTTTGTGTCGTGGCATCGGCTGGCAAGGTTATGGTCTCGATATTTAATTAATAGGGACCTAGAAGGGATATTGTTGATTGATCATCTGGAGCGTGGATTTAGCATTACAGACCAATATTATGCAGCTTTAATTCCCAAGTTGAGGAATGACATCAAAGCGAAGAGGAGAGGGAAACTTCGAATGAGCGTGCTGTTTCATCACGATAACGGCAAGTTATGATGTCTGCCATTCAGCAAGCTGGCTTCGAATCGGTTGACCACCCCCTCATTCACTAGATCTGGCGCCTAGCGATTTTTATGTGTTCCTCAATTTGAAAGAATACTTAAGGGGAAACAGGTACGAAGACGATTACAAGGTGATGGATGCCGTGGAAAGCTTTTTGAGCGCTACATTTTGATCCCTCCTCGTATAATTAATTAGTTTCTAAAAGAATTTCGGTTTGTTGATATGTAAGCTTACTTATCCAATTAATTAATGATTTTTTACATGTAAAATTATTTTTATTGGATGTCTATTTCTTGGAGCGTTGGAGGAGCTCCCTGGCCTAATGGTTAGAGTGTACAATCTTCATTCCGAAGGCTCGAATCTCGGCATGTGTCGATGACTTTAATATTTATGTTGTGTACTTTTGTGAACTTTAGTTACAACAGCGAAAGAGGGCTCGCGTGGTGACTATGGTTCCATCGCCCTCATATTGAGGATAGATCTGTGCGCCAACAGTGGGGACGTAAGTTGGCTGTTGTGGTGGTATGTCTAATTCTTTAATTATTTTATTATACAGATAAGTGGAACGAAAGTTATATTGTGTAGAAGCCGTCTTAAATAATTTAGTGGTATTAAATCTAATAATTAAATGTTTCTACAAAATGTAATAACAAGGATGTGATTACTTTAGGCGCGAAGAGGCAGGCGAGGGTGACGCTCGCGCTGAGCGAGATGGTGACCGCCATGCTGGTGACGCGCAGCGGCACGTGGCTCGCGGTGCCGAAGTACAGCGGCACGAACGCGAGCCAGATCACGCACGTCGTGTACATGGTGAAGCCTGCGGTTTGGCGGTGGATGTGAGCGGGGAGAAAAGAAGAGGTCATCACCAATAGTAATGCAGTATTTTACAAACAAAGGTAGCTCCATCGATATATTTCACGATAAATTAGCAATGTTCAAATCCAAAACTGTCGGCGCACTGAATCGCGGTACAGTCGCAGATGTCTAATATCTTGCTTTGCCATGTCGTGGACACAATCATACAAACATTTGTGAACTTTGTCAAACTTATCAGTTTATTTATAGTCTTTACATAACTAGTTTAACTTAGAGGTTAAGTTAATACATTTTTTAGGTTATAATAACTGTGTAGTATTTTAATTTCTTTTTATACAGTTAGTGTTTATGCACAGTTACTTAACGCAAGACGTGTTTATCTTTAAGTGTAGTTACATGTTGCTATTTTAACTTGATTTTTAATATTAAGTTATGAAACCAACTATGTAACTATGTTGATAAGCCTTAATAACTAAATAAATAAATAGTCAATGTGTTATAGTACCGGCACGGCACTCACCGATATGTTTACTTTCGTTGAATGCTTCTGGTATTTTCCTGGTGAGTACGGCGTACACCGTGCATATGATGATGAGGACTATCGGATAGAAGAAGGCGATCATGTACGAGGCATCAATGTAGGAGTCGCACACGAGCATGTTGTCCTCGCGCGTCGGGTGGTGGTGCATCGCGCGCGCCGGCGCCACCACCATCCACACCACCACGATCAACACCTGAACAATTTGTGAATACCGATTGATCTGACAAAGTGACTTAAATTCTCGTCTAAAGACTGTCAAAATATTTAATAAAAAAGAAATTTGCCTGTTAGATTTTATAGACCTAGTATAGAGATAGTAGTTTGGAGATGAGGAAAACGTCTTAATAGCAAAAATGAAAGACACCAGCGGGCACACAGCAACCAGCAGGTAGCCAGCTGAGTGAAAGGGAAATGAAACGTAATGTTTACGCTGAACGCATTTTCATTCTCCTTTCAATAACACTAAAGGCCGCCTCATGCAGCAGCGTTGTTTACGGCGAGTTGTTGACAGCTCATTAATCATTACATGCGGAACAAAGTGAGGCCGTCCATCAGATATTGGATCCGTTATCTAAACATCATTTTGGTATAATCAAACCTTTAACATCCACAGACATGATTAATTAAAATTTTCTTTCAAAAATCACGTGACGCTGATGGGCCGCCGCCGATAAATATCAATTATGAAACATAAGTGAAGTACAAGCGGAAACGTTTAACGGATAAAGAGTTCAAAGAGAATACGAGTACCTGATGGAGACAAGCGCGGCGCAGATGCCGAGCTGCGAGCTGGGCGAGATGAGCACGGGTCGCTTGGCTGAGCGCCTGCTCGCGCTGAAGATGCGCGCGATGCGGTTGGTCTTGGTGAGTAGCGCCGCGTACACCACCGTGAAGCAGAACCCCGTGCCGAACCTGCACCGTGCGCACACACACACATACACATACAAACACGCTCGCACATCCGGACGCGCTGCTGCCGGCGGTTGCTGATCGTGTTTGGGGAATGATTCACAACTGATCGGAGGCGTTTCTTTATGTAACGTTTTTAAATGAGAAAAAAAAGATAACAATTATAATAAATTATTGTTTAATTAACAATTCATCACGACAATAATAAAGAATGAAACTACCTCTGTATTGAGCACAGGATGTCCGTGGGCCGGAACACGAGCGCGAAGGTGACCAGGTAACACATGAGAATGCCTGCCAGCAGCACGTAGGAGAGCTCCCGGCCGGATGCGCGCACCACGGGCGTGCCGCCGTGCCGCGCCCACACCCCGCACACGAACCTGCGTAGCGCTCGCACTTACAGCCCAGTACATGCAATCTCTACAGCCCAGCACAAGCATCGGCAACACGAGGGCGTGCTGCCGTGCCGCGCCCACACACCCCGCACACGAACCTGCGTAGCGCCTCGCACTTACAGCCCAGTACATGCATCTCTACAGCCCAGCACAAGCACGGGCAACACGAGGGCGTGCCGCCGTGCCGCGCGCCCACACCCCGCACACGAACCTGCGTAGCGCCTGCACTTACAGCCCAGTACATGCAATCTCTACAGCCCAGCACAAGCATCGGGCAACACGAGGGCGTGCCGCCGTGCCGCGCCCACACCCCGCACACGAACCTGCGTAGCGCTCGCATCTTACAGCCTAGTACATGCACCCTACAGCCCAGTACATGCACTTACAGCCCAGCACAAGCATCGGCAACACGAGGGCGTGCCGCCGCGCCGCGCCCACACCCCGCACACGAACCCGCGTAGCGCTCGCACTTACAGCCCAGTACATGCACCCTACAGCCCAGTACATGCAATCTCTACAGCCCAGCACAAGCATCGGCAACACGAGGGCGTGCTGCCGTGCCGCGCCCACACGCCGCACACGAACCCGCGTAGCGCTCGCACTTACAGCCCAGTACATGCACTTACAGCCCAGTACATGCACTTACAGCCCAGCACAAGCACGGGGCAACACGAGGGCGTACGGCCGTGCCGCGCCCACACCCCGCACACGAACCTGCGTAGCGCTCGCACTTACTGCCTAGTACATGCACTTACAGCCTAGTACATGCACTTACAGCCTAGTACATGCACTTACAGCCTAGTACATGCACTTACAGCCTAGCACAAGCACGGGGCAACACGAGGGCGTGCCGCCGTGCCGCGCCCACACGCCGCACACGAACCCGCGTAGCGCTCGCATCTTACAGCCTAGTATTACGCACTTACAGCCTAGTACATGCACTTACAGCCTAGTACATGCACTTACAGCCTAGTACATGCACTTACAGCCTAGCACAAGCACGTGGCAACACGAGGGCGTGCCGCCGTGCCGCGCCCACACCCCGCACACGAACCTGCACGCTTCTCGCACTTACAGCGTAGCATATGCACGGTGCAGCCCTAGGGCGTGCCGCCGTACTCTCAAACTTAAATAACATTATTATAAGATATTTTGGAAAGCAAATAAACAATATTATGAGAAAAAATAACTAATAATTGTACTCAGTATGGTTTTCAACAACAAAACTAGTAAAATAAAGTAGTAGTAATAACAGCCCATTTACGTCCCCACTACTGGGGCACAGGCCTACCCTCAATATGAGGGCGATTGGGCCATATTCACCACGCTGGCCCAATGCGGGTTGGTGATTTCACACATACCTTAGAATAATTTCTAAGTCATGTGCGGGTTTCTTCGCGATGTTTTCCTTCACCGTTTGTATCTCGCTGCTGTAACTAAAGTCCACAAATGTACATAACTTAAATATTAAAGTCATCGGTACATGCCGAGATTCGAACCCGCGACCTTCGGAATGAAAGCCGCACGCTCTCACCATTAGGCCAGCGAGCTACACAACAAAACTACTACTCAGTTATTTATTATACTTTACTTTATTACACAGTTATATAATATATTGTGCCTTATAAAGTTGAAAACAAGTATAGAAACGACGATGAAGGTTTATTCAGGTACTGCAAGTCGTTGAATATACATGACAAAATTAATAATATTACATACATACATACACACATATCACGCCTCGTTCCCAGTGGGGTAGGCATAGACCAGCTCTCTCCACTTACTATGATCCTGGCACACCTCTCTCGCTTCCTCCACATTCATAAGCGTCTGCATGCATGCCCGTCGGTTGCGAATACTTTTGACCCGGCCTTTCTTTAGGACATTTCATCCATTCTTTGGACATGGCCGAAGCATCTAAACATCCCTTTCTCTATCCTTGTCACTACATCTTCAACCACGCCGCACCGCTTCTTTATCACACTGATCCTCACTTTGTCCATAGGTTTCACTCCAGTTATATTTCCCAGGCTTCTCATTTCCACAGAATTAATCCTACTTTCATGTTTCTTCTGCCATACCCAACATTCACTACCACACGTCAGTGTGGGGACCAACATGCCTCTATGCACAGCCAGTTGTGCTCTTTGTGATACGTTCCGGCTATTCATAAAGTTATGAAGTGCCCCATTGACTTGATTCCCCATTTTAAAACTCTTCTTTCAATATCACCATCACACTTGCCATCTCTCGTAAACTGTAAACCCAGATACACAAATTCTTTCACTTATTCCACTTTTTGTCCTTCAATCATAATATCACAGCTTATCGTACATTCTTCTCTTTCAAAAACCATTACTTCCGTCTTGCTTACATTCACTTTCATTCCTTTGCTTGTTAAAGCTCCATGCACCATGTCGACCATCGCTTGCAACTCCCTCTCCGATGATGATAATAAAACTTGATCATCAGCGTATAGGAGGCACTTGATGGTTAACTCATTCATTCTTAGTCCATACTCACTATCTTTCAAATATTTCAAGCAATTGTCTATAAGTACGTTAAACAGCCACGGCCAGGCGACACAACCCTGTCTAACACCCTTCTGGATACTAAACCAGTCTGAGTAAGCTCCGTTTATCCTGACACAAGCACTAGAACTCTCATAAAGTGATTTCAATCAATGCTCGTATCAGCGTGCTGTTTACCCCATAAGCAGACAATATGGACCACAATTCATTCCTCACCACTCTGTCATAAGCTTTTTCCAAATCTGCGAAAGCGCAATAGACCTTTGGCTATGTGCCAAACATTTTCGGTTATGCTACGTAAGGAAAAGGCCTGGTCCATGCATCCCATTCCACTTCTTAATCCTGCTGATACATCCTAAATTTTCTCTACAGTTTCATTCATCACTCTTTTAATCAGTATCTTTGCATACAGTTTGCCGACGACGCTCAGTAAGCTAATGCCACGATAGTTTTTTCAGTCTTGCTGTGACCCTTTTCCTTTTTATATCGGAACGATTACGGCTTTGTACCAGTCATCTGGCACTTTGCCGCTCCTCCAACAAAGGTTGAAAAGGTAGTAGAGCTGACTAGCTACCACACCCTGTCCGGCTCTCAGCATCTCGACCGTAATCCTATCATATCCTGCAGCCTCACAGTGCAACAGGGCAACAAGTCTTTTTTATCCGATGTTAATTTGAATTGATTTGCGCGTGTTTAGTTATTCTGTCAATTGCAGTTCCCTAAGTGCTGTGTAAATACTGCCATGGATTGCTTTAAGTGCAAAAAAGTTTTTGCCGAAAGGGACTTAATTAAATGCACAACGTGCAACATGTGTATGCACTACCTATGTGCCGATTTAACAGAAACAGAGTACAAAAAAATCCTACTCATGAATGAAATAAAGTGGAAATGTTCTTCCTGTAAGGCTAAGAAAATAGCTGGGGTACAAGTAAATACGTCGCCGCCCATAATTAAGGAATGCCTACCCACGCCAGTTTTAAACGTAGATACCGAGGCCTTAAAGGAATACATTGACGCTAAATTGAGTACCCTACGACAACAATGGCAAGAGGACCTGCACGAGGCTATCGTGAGTTTCCAAAACTTTCAAACACGACGTAAACAAGCTGGAACAACGTATCGATACGCGGGAACAGCGCGTGACGGAACTGGAGCGTGGGTTCGCAAAACTATCCTGTAATCCTGATGCTTCTTATGTATTAGGGGACCGGAAAGTAATGTCGTTTTCTTACGCTAAATACAAACACATACATTTTAACGAGTCTTTATTTTAATCAATGATGTATTCCCCATCATTGTCAATAACCTTTGCCATCTAGTGAGTCAATTTTCAATCCCTGATCGATAAAAATTAATTGGTTTTTCGGCAAAATATCTAGAGATGGCATTTTGGATATCATCCAAATTTGCAAATGTTTTGCCACTTAAAAGTGTTGCAG
This sequence comes from Troides helena, assembly GCA_029286815.1. Classification (NCBI taxonomy): domain Eukaryota; kingdom Metazoa; phylum Arthropoda; class Insecta; order Lepidoptera; family Papilionidae; genus Troides; species Troides helena. The sequence continues at coordinate 64,995 of JAGSMV010000013.1, forward strand.
CGCTCGGAATAAGTGGAAATCCGATGGTGCAACATCGGGCGAATATGGTGGATGAGGCAGCACCTCCCACCCCAATTCATTAATTTTTCTAGAGTTCGCCTTGCGCAGTGCGGTCTTGCATTGTCATGTTGGAGAATGACGCCTTTTCGGTTGACAATCGCTGGCCACTTTTCAATTAAAGATTGATTGACTCGCTGCAATTGTTCGCTGTAGAGGTCTGCAGTAACAGTTTCTCCAGGTTTCAGTAATTCAAAATGAACAATGCCGCGAATACTCCACCAAACACACAAAAGCGCTTTTTGGGGTGTAAACCTGGCTTAGCAGTACTCGAGGGATTTCATTTGGAGAGAGCCACTGCCTTTTGCGTTTTGGGTTATCATACAGGACCCATTTCTCATCTCCTGTGATCAAGCGATCAAAAACGCTTCTGTGTTGTGTCGTTGAAGCAATAAGTTGCATGTGATTGATCGGTTAGCCTTATTCCTGGGACCCAAACACCTGCTCTGCTTACCTTTCCAATCTGCTTCAAATGTTCTTGGATGGTCGACCAAGGTTTGTTGAGACTGTTTGACAATTCCTCGATCGTCTGACACGGATTTGCTTCCACTTCCGCCCTTAACACGTCGTTGTCTAACGCTGATGGTCTTCCTGATCGATACGAGTCGGAAAGATCAAAATTACCCGATTTGAACTTGGAAAACCACCTTTGGCATTTACGAATGTCCAGTGCATTTGGATAAACATCGCAAATGTTTTGGTAGCAACTGTTGCGTTATTTCCTGCGAAACTCAAAGAGCATGCAATGCCGGATGTGTACCTCTTCTGGTATTTGGCTGGCCATTTTACCCAAAATTACAAAAAAAATTGTAATTCAATTGTCTATAAGTAAAGAAATCACTATAACCTCACAATGTCTTTGGTACGCCTCTGAACAAAACAATGAGCTGACAAATGACAATCAAGTATTGGCATGCGCAGAAACGACATTACTTTCCGGTCCCCTATTACAAGAAATCAAGGAGCTCCGTGTCGAACTCGTAAAAGTAGGCGCTAAATTTAACGGCGTTGATCAAGCATCCCGGAGTTGTAACCTAGAATTGCAAAACATACCTGAAAGAAAAGCCGAAAACTTAATTCACATATCCATTGAAATCGGCAAGCTGGTCGGCGTCGAACTCAAAGAGAGTGACATTAGGTCCGTTCATCGTGTGGCGCCGGGTGTACCGAGTGATCGACCAAAAAATATTGTGTTGCAATTAACTACCCGACGACTGCGCGATGATATGACCGCGGCCGCGCGCGTGCGCCGCTCGCTCACCGCCGCGCAGCTCCCCGGTGCCGGTGCCGGGGGCCGGGGCGGGAGGGACGCTCAAAGTCAGCGCTTCTACGTTAACGAACACCTGACTTTGAAAAACAAAATATTGTCTAAAATCAAATAATGTCTAAAGTCAAAATATTGTATAAAATCTACAGTTATGCCTGAAAATGTACCGTGATAAATTGTCTATATTTTATCAAACTTGTGGAGGATTATCCACTAAAATAACACAATTAAAATAAAACTTGCTTACTAGTAACTACGATATTATAGTCTTAGTGGAAACCTGGTTGACTGATGCAATTTTAGACGGTGAAGTCGAAACTAAAGGGTACAATCTATTCCGCCGCGATAGAAATCGCGTTATCTCTAAAAAGAAAAAAGGCGGAGGTGTTCTGGTGTTTGTGAAAAAATGTATTCATGTAATCAGAAAATTCGAATTGGAGGCTACCGACTTAGAACAAATATACCTCTAATTCCCTTTGCTGTCTGGAATGCTACTATGTGCTTGCTACATACCACCTGCATCCAAAATGATTATTTGTGAAAAGTTATTCAACAAATTACACAAGATACATTCCGAGTCATTATTTACCAATTATATGATTAACGGTGACTTTAATTTACCCAACCTTCAATGGTCACTTGATGAACATTCTACAGGTCCATCTGTAACTACCACTGACACCGCTAAACTCTTATCTCACACTATGGCTTTCATGAATTTAAACCAAATAAACACAGTTCAAAATGAAAAAGGCAGAATACTTGATCTTGTTCTATGTACTATATCAAACTGCTTTGTTAAAACTACAAATGACTCGCTACTAAATATAGTTCCGCACCATCCCGCATTAGATATAACGTTCACATTAACAGAATCCAGTACTGTGCCCACAGTAACGAATTTTAAAAGAAACTTTTTCAAAGCAAACTACGACCAAATTAATGCCGAGATTGCTCGCATATATTGGATCACAGAACTAAAGTCTTCTTGTGTGGACTCATTAGTGGATATATTTTATAAATATATTAATAACATCATCGAAATATATATACCACTCATTACGACTATGAATTACTAATATGAATTACTAAGTTTCCTTTATGGCTTTCGAAGAGTCTTATACACACTTAGGCGTAAAAACAGAATTTGGGCACGGTGGAAAACGTATAGCTCGATACGTGATTACCAAGAACTCTCTTTACTCAGAAAACGCACTAAAACTCTTTCAGCTAAATGCTACAATAAATACATTGAAAATATTAAATCTTCTTTAAAAAACAACATTAAACATTTTTGGAAATATGCATCAGACCTAAAAGCAACTAATACAGGATACCCTCAAGAAATGAGACTGGATTCTGAGGTATCTAAGGATCCAAATATCATTGCTGAGATGTTTTCTCGCCATTTCAAATCTGTTTTCGAACCTTTACCTCACAATCATAATAACATAATACATCTTAACGAAACCACTGACATAAATCTGTGTGACATTGAACTAACGCTGTCTGAAATCAACAGAGCATTAAGAAATATTAACCCAAATAAAGGAGCCATCGCCTAAAGATCCCCCTTATTTGGCAAAACACCAAGAAGTTATTAGTGTTGATAACAGTGCGACGGTATACCCTAGTGTCTATTACTTTCTTTCTCAATCTCTTATCGACCATTAAAAAATCAATCATACTTTCCTGGTTTCCTTCTTTTATTGTGTACATGTGGATCTTTTTATGGTCAAACATTGCGTTTGTTACCACAAGATTCAACTCCAAGCAGACTTTTTCCATTTTCATTCACTCTTTCATCACCGAACTTCCCTAACACAGTTTCATATCCATCACGCTGCACTCCAACCCATCCATTAAAATCTCCAAGCATTACAATTCTTTCATTATGCTTACATTCATTCAGGACATCTTTCAGACTATGTCAAAACTTTGCCCTTTCGGTTTGGGCTCTCGAGGACCGGTTCCATCCCGCATCTTGTGGAGCATGTACCCCTAGAATGAGGATGCGGGTAAGGCCAACCTTCAACCTCACCCAAATGAGTCGAGGACTCACAAAACCAAAATCAGTCATACATTCGTTTATTCTAGCAGAAAGCAGCACACAATTCCTTGACAGCCTCTGCTAGTTTCAGGGACTCCTGACCAGTAGGCTGTGTAAGGTCCATGTATGATGGTGTCGCATCCTTTCCGCTTAGTTTCATTCACACAGAATATTAATTCTTCTTTCCCTTATAATCTCATATACATCATTAATTTTATCTTTCATTCCTCCTCTGACATTCAAAGTAGGAAAGTGGCTATCGGCAGCCCACTTTTCACTCCCCCGGGAGACGAGACATGACGGGTTGCGAACCTCGTCGCCGCCATTCTGGCACGAAATGTATTTCACCATAGCGTTCCCACGAGAAGCGAGGGAAAAATCGTCGACCCAAACAGAGCCCCGCATGTTTGGGCAAGGTTAGCCGTATTCTGAGGTCACCCGGTCCCAGGGCAATGGCACGCTAATCCCAGACTCGCTTCTGGGCACGCAGCACTTAGGCACGGCTTACCACTGGCTAGGCAGAATGGAAATGAGAAGGATTAGGTAGGGAGATGTGTAAAGTAAGGGAATGCGGACTTTGTGAAGGGATTAACAATAAAAAGGGATACTACTGACCCGGAAAGAGCAGAAAGGAGACAGTAGTAGCTCAAGAAGCCGGGGTCGCATCACCATTACTCAAAATAGTGCCGGACCAAGTGTGGAGTACCCGTAATAATATTAATAGTTAATAATTATATTTCCTCAGACTTGCTTACAGAGTACAAACGTTCATTTAATGTAAGAGATCTCGAAGGAAATTTTTGGTCCCGAAATACAACAATGTTTATGGTATCAAATTTTTTTAATATTATACCCAATTATATAAACAGCTTACCACCAGATATCCAAGACATTGTTGTATCGACGGGATCACACCGAGCAAGGCTAAACAGATGGTTCATTGCAAACCAGCTCGGATGTTACTTGTACTGCAGGTAGACCACGACGACTGCAATATCTAGATAAATCTTACTGGTTTTCAAGTAATAGTTGGAGTATTTTTTGTTAATTGTTTTTTTGTGTTCTGTAACTGGAAGGGAAACAGATGATATATACGAATTAAGCAGCGCGCGCTTATCGACAGTGCGGCGGCGCGCGCGGCAGGTATTAACAAATTAAATACAAACATACCTCTATTTAATAAACTTCATGGAATTTATTTTCCGTTTATATTTCAGTTTTCATCATAATTTCATTTCTTTGGATATTTCTTAAGTTTCAGAGCGAAGAGAAGTTTTTCGCATGTTTCATTAATAACTTATCTATTAATCCCTAACCCGACCCGCTCCGCCCCCAGGTGGGTCCCGGCCTTACGCCTGGGGAATCCCACACGGCGCCCATTAAGGGCGCCGTCTGCGCCCCGTACTCTGGGGTGGGCAAAACTGCTGTTGGGAATGGTGTGTGCGCGCAGAAGACCGCCGACAAGTCGGCGAGCTGCGCAACGGCGGAAGTGCCGCGCCTCGCGATTGGCGCAGGACAAGAAATGACGAGGGCGCGCTCAGGGACGGGCGCTGGCCAACCACACGGTGGTGACGGGCTCGCGCCACGTGCACTATCGCTGACCGCGCTGCACACAGCGTGGGTGGTGCTGGAGCGGCTGCACTGGGAGCCATTCAAAAACGGGGGCGATGTAAACATGGCCCCTGTTTCCCACATCAGCGACAACGAGGCTGTTGTTTCAGACTGCAGCCTCGCTGCGGTTGCATCAGGCGCATCCTGCAGTTGTTTGGCAGGACCGCAAACCACGGCGTCCCAGCAGGGACGGCTCGTCGGTCTCCTCGGAGGAAGACGGCAAGAGCGCCGAGGAGTTGTATCCCGGCATCAAGCCGGTGCGTCGTGGGCGTCCGCTCACGACGGGTAAGTATGTCGGCCATAGCAGGGCTAAGGCCGCGTTCGATGCCGAGAGGCATGAGGAGCGGAGGCTCCAGGCGGAGGAGGAACTCGTCATGATGGCGGCGAGGTTCCGCCGAAACCGGGAGCGGAAGCTCTCCCGATCGCCTGCGCTGGAGTCGAGGACGGCACCAGACGAGCAGACGGTTGGGACGTTGCAGCGGATGTTCCTCGACGACGGTGAGCTGATCAGTACGATCGCCAGCAAGTCGAGGAACCTCAAGTCCGATCTAGCGCGGGACCTGAGGGAGGCCGCGGCCTCCATCAAGGTGGCCGTGACCACCATCGCGTCTCGTACAGTGACGGACGAAACGCGGCAGCTGCAGGCGGAGAACGCCCACCTGCGCGCCGAGGTGGCCAATTTCCGCAAGGAGTTGGCCAACCTCAGGGCGAAGATGGACGAGTGGGAGCGGCGGAATAGACCCGCGCCTCTTCGTCCAGACGTCGGCGATGAGTCTCCTGGGGAGGAGACGATTCGGCCGGCAAAAATACGGTGCACGGGTGCCGATCGCCTCGTACCGGCAATTACGTCGGCCGAGGATATCTGCCGCACCGTAATGGTGCAGGTGGGAACGATGGTGTCGGCCCGCCTGGCATCATTGGAGGACAGGCTTCTACCGGAGAAGCCTGTCCGGCCACCGCTAGCTGCGTCGAGGCAGGCGGCATTGGCCGCCAAAAATGCTGGCCCAGCGCCGATAGCGACCGCGGCCTCCGCGAACCCCGCCCCCAAAGCCCCCGTGGCTAAGGGGAAAAAGAAAGGGGGGCCGCAGAAGGCGGCGGGAAAGCTCCCGAAGTCCGCAGGCAAGTTAATGCCCGCGCCCGCCCCACCTCCATTGGAGGAGGGGTGGACCGTCGTTGCGCGAAAGCCGCGACGGGCGAAGGGGCTGCTGCCGAAGCCGCAACAGCAGCAGCAGCGCCGAAGCGCGAAGCGCAAAGCCGGCAGGATTCCGGACAGAGATCCGACCGCGAAAGCTGCGGGCCCCACGGTCCACGGCGGGCGTGGTTACTCTTGCGCCTGAGGCGGTCGCGAAGGGCGTCACGTACGCCCAAGTCATCGCCCAGGCGCGGAAGCAGATCGACCTGGCCGACCTCGGCATTGCCGGGGTGTGTTGCAAGACGGCGGCGACCGGAGCACGAATATTTCAAGTACCCGGTCTTGAAAACGGCGAGAAAGTCGATACCCTCGACTAGAGGCTCCGCGAGTCTCTCGGCGAGGATGTCGCGCGGATCTCGAGGCCGATGAAGTGCGCCGAGCTGAAGGTCTCCGGACTGGATGACCTGGTCACCAGCGCCGACGTAGTCGCCGCGGTGGCGCGATCGGGGGGCTGTCCGGCCGACCAGGTTCGGTCGGGTAGCGTCTCGTTCGGCGCCTTCGGCCTCGGGACGGCGTGGCTACGCTGCCCTGTGCTTGCGGTTCGGCGGGTGGTGGACGGCGGCAACCTTCTGGTTGGCTGGGTGTCTGTGCAGGTCACACTGCTCGCGAGCAGACCGCAACGCTGCTTCCGGTGCCTCGAAAAAGGGCACGTGCGGGCGCAGTGTAAGTCCGACTCCGACCGCAGCGATGAGTTCTATCGCTGCGGAAAGAGCGGCCACAGGGCGGCCACCTGCTCCGCCAAACCGCACTGCAACCGATGCAGCGCAGCCGGTAACCAGGCCGACTATAGGTCCGGCGGTGACGCCTGCGACGGGGCGCGCGTCGTCGGTGGGGCGACGAAGGGCGGCAAGCGCGGCGGTAGGGGCCCGAGGGTCACTAGACCGCAGGCGCTTGACGCGAGCGATGTAGCCGCGCGGGAGGAGGTTCAGATGTCCGTCGAGTGACGATGGACCTGAACTTCCTCCAGGCGAACATCAAACACAACGCCAGAGAACGTCGATAAACGTCGCGGTGGTCATCGAGCCGTACTACGTCCCACCGTGGGAGAGCTAGGCGAGAGACGTGGACGGATCGGTGGCCATAGGCACGGTGACCTGAAACGACTCCCCCGACCTAGAGTTGGTGGAGCGCGGTCGGGGTTACATCGCCGAGCGGGTGGGAGACGTGCTGGTCGTGGGGGCATATTTCTTGCCGAATCGCTGCTTGACGCAGTTCGAGCGGCTTCTCGACGAGATCGGTGCTCTCATCGTCCGGCCAGGGTCGAGTCGCATTCTCCTCGCCGAAGACCTCAACTCCAAGTCGGAGGCGTTGGGATACCCGGCGACGAGCGCGGGCGGTGCGGCGCTCGAGGAGTTCGCGATCGGAGCGGGTTTGGTCGTGCTCAATCTGGGGACGGCGAACACGTGCGCACGAAAAAATGGCGGCTCCATAGTGGACGTAAAGTTCGCTGGGGTCGCCGTGGCCCGCCGTATCGGGGATTGGGAGATGCCCGAGGGCGTGGAGACTCCGTCGGATCATTTGTTGATCGGGGACGGCCTTTGGTGGGCGCTGAAGCGCCTCGATCGAGACCGGCTCGAGGAGGCTACTATAGAGTATAGTTCTTAATTAAAGTAGTTAGCATACAACTCACACGGTGACGAGTATCCCGAGCGAAGAAAAGGACATGGCGCCGATGGCCCAGGTGGAATCGGGCCGCAGGTACTCCTCAGGGATGGGTAGGCAGCGCGTGCGCGTCGCGTCCGGCAGCGTGCCTCGCGCGCACACCGCGCACGCCGTCTCCGTGTGCGGCGACCGGATCTGCAGCAGCCACACCGCTTTACCACTCTGCACTACAGCACTGCTGCACTATTGCACTACCACTGCTACACAAACCTTTGCAAATATTTTTAATTTATTTTATTCTATTACACGCATTGAAACAAACTCATATCCTCCTCTCTCAGTGCCTCCGCCCCATATGTGACTCACCTCATACTGCGTGCAGTTAAAGCAGTGCCAGCAGCAGCTCTCGCCCTCCACGTACTGTTTGGCCTGGCCGAGCTCGCACTCCGCGCTGCACACGGACTCGGGCGGCCGCCGCTCGGCCCACTTGAACTGAATGTCTGGAATGACAAATTATTTATTTATTAAAGCCGTAAGGTAAAACAGTAACACATTAAACACAATTATTTTTTTTTTGTGTTATTTGCGGTTTTGCTCAGAATCGAGATGAAAACAAACGGAATCGTTAGAACCGGAGAGTTGCGTCATCTCCCAGTCGCAACGGAGAGCTTGTCGAGGCCAACAATAAATGTCGTTTGCATGGGGAGAGTAGCGGGCTGTGTGCTGGGACTTGCCTTCGATGTCGAGGTGCAGCACGCCGTCGCGATACTGCCCCACCTGCAGCCAGCGGTAGCGGCCGCGCGCTACCTGCTTGAAGTGTAGGATGTTGTAGCGCGCCGGGCCGTCCCCGTTCGCGTCGAAGCGGAACTCGTCACCGCTCAGACCTGCGCCATTACGCCCACCACTTATTGCAACGCGCCGGAAGCTGCGCGGCGACTATCTTGTACATCGGCACGCGGAAAACTCATCAACAAACAAAAAGTTAACTTTTCCAAACATCTCACCTATTCTCATCGCGCCATGCTGTGCTGTGCGCTCTAACGGAGCAGGAATTGAAACGTCAGTCGGTGTCAACTTCTGTTTTGTACACTTGTTACATAAAATGATGTTTGAAAAGTAGATATATTCGACATCAATAAATTGGTAGGAAAACGATTTCATCTCAATTTGGATACCTGTTCCCAATTGACGCGGGTATCATCGGTGGGCTCACTGTAACGTTGTCTCTTCATAAATTGAACTAACGTTCTATATCTCACATTCACATGCTTAGCTTTGGTTTTGTTTATCGTTTCGTGTGTTTGCAGCGCGTGCGCGTGTGCGTGCGCGTGTGCGTGCGCGTGCGCCGCCGCCGTGTGACCTCACCGGTGAAGTTGACGCGGCGCAGGTACGCGAGCAGCTCGCCGCCGGCCGGCGGGCGCATCGCGTCGCACAGCCCGCGCCGCCCGCCGCACACCGCCGCGTGCATGTCGCTGCCGAGTGCAACGCAACTAACTACAGTACAACCACCACTCGCTACAACGAAACCAATGCTGCGACTCGTGCGCTTCGGACACGAATTGTCGCCGTTCATTCGTCTCTCTTGTCTCTTGGAGACTGACTGTTCATTTCTTATGTTGTATTAATAAAATTGTTGGAGGATATAAGGCGTCGTTATCTAGAACAGCGCGCACGCGCATCGTGACGTCAACATGCTGATTAGAGGAGCCGGGCGCGCTCACGTGATGAGAGGTCGACTCGAAGCGTGAATTGATCGTTTCGTGCGAATTCTAATTCGCTGTTGTTAGACGCAATCTGCATTTCCTCTAAAGATAAAAATCTGTTTCACTTAACAGTAAAGTTATTTTATAAAAACTCTGAATCGTGCGCCGTACGCCGTACGCGGTTGGCATTGCGGCGGGACCGGAAGCGGTCGGCGCGGCGCGCTCACCGCATTGCGTGCGCGAACGCGAGCACCGCGTCCGACACGAACTGCAACTGCCGCTCGAACTCGGTGTTGTTGTCGGAGAGCCGCTCGGCGCCGCTGCACACGCGCCCGTACCGCGCGTTGTACGGCGTGCGCGCGCCGCCCGGGAACCGGCACTCGAACTGGTCCTCCCAGAACTCTGCGACAACAACTGTGCTCTACGACCTCACTGCGTCACACCATTCACTCAAGTTTTTTATGGTCATTAATGATACTACATATGCCCTTTTATGAACTTAACTTGTTTGTTTCTTCCTACTGCTTTAGAGTAAATCAAATCACTGTTTTCTGATGATGTTGAGCGTCTATATTGATTTTCTAACAGCTCATCTGACACTGTCTCAGATGAGCTGTGTCTGCGGCCTGTTAACCTTAAATCACTGTCAGAAGTTATACATTTTAAAGCGACACAATCACACCGCGGAATTAAAAACAGCGCCATCTTTCGGTAAGGCCGCTGATTAAAACTATCGCGTTTATTAGTGCAAGTTATTGTATGTGCTTCTAGGAGGGAGAGGTGGCGCAGTCAGAAAGCATTCGCTAAGTGTTCAGATGTTAGTTTTGTAGTCTCGGGCTATTAAGAATAAAACTTAGATATTCATTGCCTGTCCTACAAGGCGACTAAAAGGGTCTTCGAGTTCGTGACCCTTGAGGTGGGGGAGAGGGGGTTTGGGGGGTGTCCTCAGAGCTCAATAAGCGAACCTAAGGAAGACAGCCAATGCATGGTGTTCTTGTGTTTGCCGTAGCACAGTGTGGATGCTAAGGAGAGGTTTGCCCTTCCGTGAGTTGTTTTAACCATAGTGCAAGGGGCACCGGTGCTTTCCGTAGGAGATCCCGGAGAACCACATGCATCGACGGAGACCACCGAGGGGTTCAGCGAGTAGAAGTCCCATATTACCTTGTCATCCCTCCAGAAGCAAGGGATATTTTAAGATTTCCCCCGCGATAAAAAAATCCGTTCGGTGGTCACCGCGGGCGGGCTTGCCCTGGTTATCTGAAGCTACGGTCTGCGGTTCCATCGACGCACCGCATATTGCCGTAGTAATTAATTATTAGATTTTCCGCTTTAGATGGTATTCAGTGCGTTACTTTCACCTATAAACCAAGGGTTTCTTTTGTTATTCTTGACGTTGAGCCCGAGGAAGTATTCCTTGAAGCCCATGACTTCGTTGGCCTGCGGCTGCACGCTAATCGTGCCCTCCACGGCGCGCTCGTTGCCCTCGGAGACGAGCGCGCGCGCGCTCCAGCCGTCCGAGCCGATCCAGCTGAACGCGCCGGTTGCGCCCGCGCGCTCCACCGCGCGCATCATGCCCGCCACCTCCTGGTCCGAGCCGAAGATTATTGCTCCTGGTCATTGACAACACACTATTTTTATTTAAAATATTCGAGATAACTTCATACAAAAATGTTCCATCGGAGTGATCACACAACACCGCACTGTAATGAATGGGTCTTTTGTGAATGTTCATTAGCTAGAATGGTGTGGGTGCGGAATGCGGGGGTGGTGAGGATGGCGAGGGTGGCGAGGGTGTCTGGATGTGGGGAGGGTGCAGCCGGTGCGAGTTTATCGCGTCCCCGGACGACGCACCGCTCGAGCGACAGCCGGCGCGCAGCCAGATGTGTCGCTGAGAAACAATTTTTCGCTAAAGTGGCTGCAAATTGAATCCGCCGCCGCCTCTGTGGCTGCCGATTGCCACTTAGTGCCGCCCGGCGCGCCCACATCGGTGATTTATATCGCACCGCGGCACCGGCGGTACATCCGGCGGTACACCCGGCGGTACACCCGGCGGTACACCCGGCGGTACACCCGGCGGTACACCCGGCGGTACACCCGGCGGTACACCCGGCGGTACACCCGGCGGTACATCCGGCACAGCGCCACCCACGCGAGGGAAAGTCAGTTCAAATAGTAACCAATCTCTCGGCCCCCTTTGTTTCATATTAATAATTGTAGCTCGGTAAGTTTAAGTTTATTTTACTTATGAATACGTAACAAAATCTGAGTTGGCAACACGCCTCCAATGGCTTCGGCATTATATGCAGGATCCGTGTGCTCACCATCAGGTGGGTCTACTACTAGGAACTCACTTGGGGAAGGAGACCTGCCCTTTGACAGCGACGCGGGCAACAGGTCGTCGGTCTCGCCGGTTCCTGTAATGCAATGCTTTAGCGATCTACACGTCGACGCACCTCTGGCCCTGGGTTTCGTCAACAGTTTTTGCACGATGCCGTCGTACGCGGCTTCGGCTGCCACACCTGAATCCTTCGCAAGCTTCTCCTTCACCGCGATGCAGATTCCGTTTCGCGCAAGCAGCGCCTCCAGCTCTTCAAATGCCTGGTGAAGTCAATGTTAGTTAAAGAATAGAGTTTTTTACCTAACAAAGCTTTTGATCTATCAATCGATAACTGACATCAATGTTTGTAATGGTGAGCTAATAACAGAATAGGAATTTGAAACTGTTCATATTATTGAGGCCATCAACATGGTTCATAGCGCGCCGCACTCGCCGAAAGCAGCTCTATTAATTCTCCATAATTTTTATTGGAATTAGATTTTCTTAATGATGGAGTTGGTTTTCCTTAAAAAGAAACATTCACCATTCAACACCACCACCACCACCACCACCACTACCCCCACTGCAGTGGTAACGTGCAACAGTCACAAAGTGTTTCTTTATGTGCATTACACTTTTAACGATAAAAGTTATACAAATAATAATAATAATGATATGGTCGGGTTGCAGCGCGCGGCGGTACCTTAATTCCGTAGCTGGACTCCTCGTAGATGATGGAGACATAGCTCCAGCGCAGCCGCTTCACGATCTCCACCATCGCCTTCACTTGGTGCAGGTCGCTCGGGATAGTGCGCGTGAAGTACTCGAACCGCGCCTTGTTCGACAGCTCCGGTGACGTTGAAAAGAATGACACCTGGTGCACACACATACAGACACATACACATTCACACGCACACACACACACGCACATGCACACGCACACGTGTATACTCAAGTTTACAACGCGTGTCGCCCTTAAAGCATACCGCGCACCAATGACGCGCAAGACGTGTGCACCGCGTTAAGAGCTCGCAACTCTTTTTTTTTTTTTAAATACTTCAATACGTAACAGCGAACTGAATTAAATTTAAGTGTTTGTTACCAATTGAAGTGAGGCTACAAGCCTTAAAAACTTAATAAGTATTAATAATTAACGCAATAAAAAAGCAAAACTAATTTAAAAATTAATTAAAGTAAAAATTTTTTGTGTTTATTTAATATTAAACATCACAGATATACTTAAAAATATAAAGTTGCAACCTTCCTACTTGTAGACATTTGGAAGTGAATGTTCCCCAGGAAGTCCTTTTAAACGTCACCGCGGAACTGCGGCTATTTAAAGAGGAGAGGAGAGCTACCTACCGAGATGAGATCCTTGTGAGGTGAACTTCAATACCTGCGCGCAGATGTTACGCAGTTGGAGAAAATTTATTACACATGGTTCAACTCATCGCAACTAAGTTAAAGGTAAAGATAGAGGACGCGGCCGCACCGGCGTGTCCCGGCGCGACCCGGCGCTTCCCGGCGCGTGCCGGCGCGTCCCGGCGCGTCCCGGCGCGTCCCGGCGCGTCCCGGCGCGTGGCGGTGCGGGCGCGCGCCGCGGTCTGCGCGATGGGCTACTGCGCGGCGCACCAGCTCGCCGCGGCGTAAATAGTACCCGATTTTGGATTGTGGGCCCTCCCGAGCGATTTTATATCAACGAACACCTAACTAAAACAAACCGTCAGTTATTTCGGCGAGCGATGGACGCTGCGAAAAGACACGGTTGGAAGTTTGTGTGGACGCAACGCGGACGCACGCAGCCCGGCCCGGCCCGCGCGCGCGCGCGCACGGAGCGGGACGTCAAAACAATCATTGATGAAAACTCTGTTAACGCGCAGATTTAAAATTACATACGTAACTACTCCTGCTTTTTGTTGTTTAGTATATGTATGTGCGCGTGTGTGTGGGGTGTGTGAGTGTATGCGTATGCGTATGTGTATATGTATGTGTATGTGTATATATGTAGATAATGCGGTGCATCGCGGGCGTAGTCATAGGGTAAGTGCGAGCTATGTCGGCATATTGAGTAAACATATTTATATGTCGTACCGTAGGTTTCGGAATACATTGAGACTCTGCTAGATTTTTCGAGAGCTTTTGATTCCATAAATATAAAATTTTTATTATCAAAACTTTATACTATGGATTCGAGTGTGAGCCTACTCGTAGGTTCGAAAGTTATTTGTCCAATAGAACACAGCGTGTGGTAATTAAGAAGAAGGACGGGTCTGCGTTGTATTCTCGATCCCTACCGGTAAAAGAGGAATTCCACAAGGATCGTTATTGGGACCGTTACTTTACATTCTGTACAGTGCTGATATATGCAAGTGTTTTAATGTCTGCAAGTATCACATATATGCAGATGACACTCTTCTCATCTCTTCAACTTTATCTCTCCTTCAATTCCACGGATACTATGACAGCAGTAAATCAGTGTAATTTAGAACTCGAAAGAGTGGCACAATAGGCTGAACAAAATTCTCTGGTCCCTATCCCCATAAATCTAAGTTCATGGTTTTAGGCACTAAAACCCAAACTAGCAACATCTTATTGCATAATCTATGTTTGAAAATTATGAATGTCCTATAGAAAGAGTGCAAGAGGCCTCCGATTTAGGTCTGACTGTAGACCCAGAACTTCGTTTCGAATGTTACATAAACAAAGTAATAAGGAAATGCTTCTATAGATTAAAGGTTCTGTACAGAATCAGGAAATTCCTCAAAAATTAAATGAGACAAAGATTGGTCGAGAGCTTAGTACTATCTAATCTTAACTACTGCGACACTATGTACGGTCCCTGCCTGTTATCAAGAACCGCGCGTGCAGTTCGGCGTGTACAGAATGTGTGCGCTCGTTTTGTAAATAGCATCGGCACAACATCCGCGCACACGCCTACCCAACAAACGGTGCTCGCTGCACGGCGGCGCGGCGCGGCCCACGCGTCGGCGCGACCCGCGTTGCAATTATTTAATATATAATATTATGACAACTTTTTTTTTTGTTGTTTTATTTAATTGCACGTGTATAATCAAGTGGTCAAGTGTCAATAAAAACATTTTCTTTCTATCTTTCTTTCTTTCACGACTGACCTGCGGTATCTTGAAGAGACGCAGCAGGTTGGCGACCTGCACAGAGGTGACGCTGGAGGCGGCGCCCACCACGCCGGAGATCACCTTGCGCACGGCGGACGCGTTGCAGGCGTACTCCGCGTCGTCGATGTTGCTGATGGAGCCTGCAATCAGTGGCCGGGTTCCGGTGGGTGCTGCGCGCGCGCCACCCCGAGCGCGTGCAGCACCGCAAGCTGGCACGCACCGCCCCCGGGGTAGTGCGAATTACTGGGGGTAAGAGGGGTGCTAGCTCAGGAGTTAAACGAGAGGTCTACCTTTAATAAAATCGACGGCCATCTCCAGTCCGTAAGTATCTCTGTCGCAGTCGTCCAGCACGTGCGCGCCGATGGTGACACCGGGCACGAGTCGGCGCCGGTTCACTTCGTCCAGGGTGTACAGCATCGTCTCCAGCGCCTGTACGCCGCCCTGCGGCATCACGGGCCCGCAGGTCAGCTTATCGGAGCGCTCGTGCACCATCATCAGCCCGCCCAGAACCAGGTCCCCTTCGATCACCGCTTCCCTTTTAATCGGCCAGTGCTGGTGCTTTTTATCTTTTAGTTCACTCATGGCATTTAACAAATCGTTTCTCCGTTTGTGAGCAAAGATGCTGGCGTCGTGACTGTGTCTGCCCACCGCTAACTGCGGTGCCTCCTCGTGCGGATGGAGCTGGTCGTAGTGAGGAGCGTGGCTAATTAATTGTTCACCGGGGAGCTCCGTTTCGGTGACAGGCGGCTCGATCTGCTCGTGCTGCTCGTGCCGGTGGCGGTGGCGGTGTCTGGTGTCGCCATCGAGGCTGGCCGCGGATTGCCTCATCGCCGCTGGTCGCATAACAAGGAATAGAACCGCGATCGCATACCAGCTGCAGTCGGCGCGCATGGTAGTGGCACCTGCTTCATGCCACCGGCAGAGGGCGCGCGCTGCGCGAGGTCGCGCAGGCTGCCGTCAGCATCAGCGCGGCTGCAACAACGAGACACCAGTGCTCTGACGTCACTCAGGCGACGGACTGGCATCTTACCATCGCGGGCGTCGCTGGCGCAATCGACAGACCTCGGAACTAATAAAGAGGGATGGGGGTGGTGCTGTGGTGATGTGGCGCGTTAACAATAAAAAGAAAAAAATGTTTTTATTATGTCTTGTCAGAACAAAAAAATTATTAGCGGCGCCGTGGCGGTGCTGTGATGGTGCCGTGGCTGTACCGTGGCAGTTCCGTGGTGGTGCCGTTTGAGAAGGACTGGCTGCCGGGCGCCGCACGGTGCGACCTGAGAGCGCGGCGGCTTCACCGTCAGCCGATACACGTCCACTGCTGGACATGGGCCTCTCTCAAAGATTTCCACATCGATCGGTTCTGCGTTGCGTGCGGCGACTTCTTTGTGAAGATTTGTAATTCTTTTGTGCACGCTACGCGCCCGCCGCCCGCCACCTGCGCACCGCTACGCGCCCGCCGCCCGCCTCCTGCGCACCGCTACGCGCCTGCCGCCCGCCTCCTGCGCACCGCTACGCGCCCGCCGCCCGCCACCTGCGCACCGCTACGCGCCCGCCGCCCGCCACCTGCGCACCGCTTCGCGCCCGCCGCCCGCCACTTGCGCACCGCTACGCGCCCGCCGCCCGCCTCCTGCGCACTGCTACGTGCCTGCCGCCCGCCACCTGCGTACTGCTACGCGCCCGCCGCCCGCCACCTGCGCACCGCTACGCGCCCGCCGCCCGCCACCTGCGCACCGCTACGCGCCCGCCGCCCGCCTCCTGCGCACCGCTACGCGCTCGCCGCCCGCCACCTGCGTACTGCTACGCGCCCGCCGCCCGCCTCCTGCGCACCGCTACGCGCCCGCCGCCCGCCACCTGCGCACCGCTACGCGCTCGCCGCCCGCCACCTGCGCACTGCTACGTGCCCGCCTCCTACGCACTGCTACGCGCCCGCCGCCTGCCTTTTAAATTATTTGATTTGAAATTTTAACGAAAATTACTAAGATATCAATCACGAGGTTGACATTTAAGAGCTTAGAATGATGCCAACTAAATAGCTTTCTTATTATCGCGAGATCCGGACGGATTACAAATTACGCTTATGGTAATGCTTAAACCCGGAAGTGTTACCCCCGGAGCGAGGAGATGGCGGCGACTGCACTCTGCGGAGAGCACCCAGCTTCAGTTGGTAGTGAACTTTGGAGAACTTTGAAAACGGTTTGAGACATTTCATATTTTACTTATCTTCTTCGTCGGTATCACTTTTGATGACAAAGTGGTCGTGGTCATCATTAAGAGTTGGTCACAAGTTACCGTTTCTGTCCGATTTTATTTATAGAAAACAAAATATTTCAATAGTGTTCGTCGCTAACCGACACTTCGTCTTATATATAATATATTAGGTTGGCTAATATCTCCCTTCCGCCTTTTGTCTTTTGAATTTCGCGGCTATGTACAAAGCGCTACAGAGCTCGTATCTAGCAATACTATACATAATTTGAAAGGTCTTGACATAACCTACAAAACGACGCTATGCATAATTAGTTTGCATATTGCGTTCAACAGTTATAGACGTGTAAACATTAAGTTCACTAACGTCGAAATTCGCGCTATTTTAAAGTTTTCCTTCGTTAAAGGCAAATCCGCTAGAGAAACGTTCCGTGAGATTAATGGTGTTTTGGGGGATGGTACTCTATCACTTCGAACTGCGGAGGAATGGTTTCGACGATTCAGAGCCGGTGAATACGACACCATGGATAAGCCAGCCGGCGGAAGACCTGTGACGACAAATACCGATCAAATCATGGACTACATCGAGTTAGACCGGCATGTGGCATCTCGTGACATCGCCCAGGAGATGGGAGTTAGTCACCAAACCATTTTAAACCATCTGCAGAAGGCTGGATACAAAAAAAAGCTTGTTGTTGGGGTGCCGCATGATTTGACACAAAAAAACCTTCTGGACCGAATCAACGCCTGCGATATGCTGCTGAAACGGAACGAACTCGATCCATTCTTGAAGCGGATGGCGACTGGCGACGAAAAATGGATCACATACGACAATATCAAGCGAAAACGGTCGTGGTCGAAGGCTGGTGAATCGTCCCAAACAGTGGCCAAGCCGGGATTGACGGCTAGGAAGGTTTTGCTGTGTGTTTGGTGGGATTGGAAGGGAATCATCCACTATGAGCTGCTTTCATATGGCCAGACGCTTAATTCTACCATCTACTGCGAACAACTGGACCGCTTGAAGCAGGCGATCGACCAGAAGCGTCCAGAATTGGCCAACAGGAAGGATGTAGGGTTCCACCAGGACAACGCCAGACCACACACTTCGTTGATGACTCGTCAGAAGCTACGGGAGCTCGGATGGGAGGTTTTATCGCATCCACCATATAGCCCGGACATAGCGCCAAGTGATTACCACCTGTTCCTGTCCATGGTGAACGCCCTTGGTGGTGTAAGTTGAACTCAAAGAGGCTTGTGAAAAGTGGCTGTCCGAGTTCTTCGCAAATAAGGAGGGCTTCTACGAGGGAGGTATTATGAAGTTGCCGTCTAGATGGAAACAGATTATCGAACAAAACGGCGCATATTTGAACTAAATCCGATCACTGTAACACTTTTTATAAAGCATTGAATAAAAGCAAAAAAAAGCGGAAGGAGATATTTGCCAAACTTATATAATATATATGATCTTTGGCGGACGTCTATGTTTAGCAGTGGACGTTTATCAGATGATGATGATGATATATATATATATATATATATATATATACGTGTGTATAAGTATACATATATAATGGTATATGAATAAATAGGTAATGTTGTTACAAAGCAACAGAAATAAAAATATGCAAGATAGATTTGGGCAGAGAAATAGGCGAGCACTACGTACAGAGCGCACTCCGGCGGCGGCGGGTGGTGGACGGCGAGTGGCATGCGGCGAGCGGCGAGCGACGGGCAGATTAAAGGCGACTGAGCGCATTATTTACGGAAACAGTCTCGCCGCCTTCGTAGCGTTAGTTACGATGCGCGAGTGTTACAGTTACAGCGCGTCGCTACGCGCCCCTACGAGGCGCTACGGCGGGCGGGCGGGCGGCAGTGCGCGCGGGCTCGCTCGCGCCAGCAGCCCGCACACAAACTCCCGCCAGTCTGTAGGGGCAGATGCCGTTCCCTGGCCGAGCTCACCTCGGCCGCGCTACGCAGCGTGAAGACGCGCGGACGGAATCCTTAGCTTTGGAGGGGAACCTCTTCACGGTATTATGTTACTTTACCAGGACAAGTGGCGATTTTTGCCGGAGTAAGTCGCCGCGATTAGTGCCATAGGGGGTGTTGTTTTAAATTTAATGAAAATCACTTTCATAATTCCATTGAGAAGAGAATATAATATTTTTCTAAATTTATATCTCAATGTTTTGAGTATCGGTATTGTTTAGTACTCACGATAGAGGTGGGTGGGAGTGGAGTGGGGGTTATTACTATCAATTTAGCGGCGGCAACCCATTTTCTTTTCCAGTTGATAATAATCGCTATATATCAACGTGATTGACGTTGAAAATATGATTTTTGTAGATGTGTTGTTGTAATCAGGATCTCCTAAAGTATGGATCGAACAATTTCAGTTTCATGGTTTTTGAAGAGCTGAAATTTAGCACAAAATTCCGTCGAAAGCTATAAGATATTAGAAAATTCCATAATATGGTTAAGGTAAAAGCGGAAGTGCACAAATTGAGTGGAGCGGCTCCAGCTGCTGCGTCTTGCGAGTAGCGCGTTGTTTGTGGAAATAAGAGAACATCTTTTGTGCTCTTGCCAGTCGGGGTGTGTGCGGGTGTGTGAGCGTGTGTGCGGGTGTTTGTCGGTGTGTGAGAGAGTGTGCGCGTGTGTGCGGGTGTGTGTCGGTGTGTGCGGGTGTGTGCGCGTGTGTGCGGGTGTGTGTCGGTGTGTGAGAGAGTGTGCGCGTGTGTGCGCGTGTGTGCGGGTGTGCGCGTGTGCGCGTGTGTGCGGGTGTGTGCGCGTGTGTGCAGGTGTGTGTCGGTGTGTGAGAGAGTGTGCGCGTGTGCGCGTGTGTGCGGGTGTGTGTCGGTGTGTGAGGGAGTGTGCGCGTGTGTGCGGGTGTGTGCGCGTGTGTGCGGGTGTGTGTCGGTGTGTGAGAGAGTGTGCGCGTGTGTGCGGGTGTGTGTCGGTGTGTGAGAGAGTGTGCGTGTGTGCGCGTGTGAGCGGGTGTGTGTCGGTGTGTGAGAGAGTGTGCGCGTGTGTGCGGGTGTGTGAGCGTGTGTGCGGGTGTGTGTCGGTGTGTGAGAGAGTGTGCGCGTGTGTGCGGGTGTGTGTCGGTGTGTGCGGGTGTGTGCGCGTGTGTGCGGGTGTGTGCGGGTGTGTGCGCGTGTGTGCAGGTGTGTGTCGGTGTGTGAGAGAGTGTGCGCGTGTGCGCGTGTGTGCGGGTGTGCGCGTGTGTGCGGGTGTGTGCGCGTGTGCGCGTGTGTGCGGGTGTGCGCGTGTGCGCGTGTGCGCGTGTGTGCGGGTGTGTGCGCGTGTGTGCGGGTGTGCGCGTGTGTGCGGGTGTGCGCGTGTGTGCGGGTGTGTGAGCGTGTGTGCGGGTGTGTGCGCGTGTGCGCGTGTGTGCAGGTGTGTGTCGGTGTGTGAGAGAGTGTGCGCGTGTGCGCGTGTGTGCAGGTGTGTGTCGGTGTGTGAGAGAGTGTGCGCGTGTGTGCGGGTGTGCGCGTGTGTGCAGGTGTGTGTCGGTGTGTGAGAGAGTGTGCGCGTGTGCGCGTGTGTGCAGGTGTGTGTCGGTGTGTGAGAGAGTGTGCGCGTGTGCGCGTGTGTGCAGGTGTGTGTCGGTGTGTGAGAGAGTGTGCGCGTGTGCGCGTGTGCGCGTGTGTGCAGGTGTGTGTCGGTGTGTGAGAGAGTGTGCGCGTGTGTGCGGGTGTGTGTCGGTGTGTGAGAGAGTGTGCGCGTGTGTGCGGGTGTGTGTCGGTGTGTGAGAGAGTGTGCGCGTGTGCGCGTGTGCGCGTGTGTGCAGGTGTGTGTCGGTGTGTGAGAGAGTGTGCGCGTGTGTGCGGGTGTGTGCGCGTGTGTGCGGGTGTGTGCGCGTGTGTGCGGGTGTGTGCGCGTGTGTGCGGGTGTGTGCGCGTGTGTGCGGGTGTGTGCGCGTGTGTGCGGGTGTGTGCGCGTGTGTGCGGGTGTGTGCGCGTGTGTGCGGGTGTGTGCGCGTGTGTGCGGGTGTGTGCCGGTGTGTGCGGGTGTGTGCGCGTGTGTGCGGGTGTGTGCGCGTGTGTGCGGGTGTGTGCGCGTGTGTGCGGGTGTGTGCGCGTGTGTGCGGGTGTGTGCGCGTGTGTGCGGGTGTGTGCGCGTGTGTGCGGGTGTGTGCGCGTGTGTGCGGGTGTGTGCGCGTGTGTGCGGGTGTGTGCGCGTGTGTGCGGGTGTGTGCGCGTGTGTGCGGGTGTGTGCGCGTGTGTGCGGGTGTGTGCGCGTGTGTGCGGGTGTGTGCGCGTGTGTGCGGGTGTGTGCGCGTGTGTGCGGGTGTGTGCGCGTGTGTGCGGGTGTGTGCGCGTGTGTGCGGGTGTGTGCGCGTGTGTGCGGGTGTGTGCGAGAGTGTGCGCGTGTGTGCGGGTGTGTGTCGGTGTGTGCGGGTGTGTGCGCGTGTGTGCGGGTGTGTGTCGGTGTGTGAGAGAGTGTGCGCGTGTGTGCGGGTGTGTGGTTTTACTCCGGTTCACAGCGGGTCCCTGGTCTGTGAGGTGTTCTGCAGGTACCGTCGGCCGGTGTCGGTCCGGCCGGACTCGGCGTCAGGACTCTTATATTCTCTATAAATTCTCTTTTCATGTAAATATAAAATGCAAGTAATATATATCTATAGTGCAATGTCTACCGGAAGCGTGAACGAGAGAGATACGAGGAGATTTTAATAAGACGTACGGATAGTAGCCTCTTTTCTGCAGCCTTTTGAACTTAATGCAGAACCATGTGAACAGCAGCAGTCGTCAGCTGCAAAACATTTTTGAATATTTGTTTCCACAGTACCCTAATTAGTGAATAGCACGCAGGCGCGCGCCGTCCGCGCGAGGATACTGGTACACTCGCGTCGGGATTGTGAGCGGCATTCATTATATTCTGTACACCCGATAAAACTTAAATATGTGCCCTAGCCAGACTGACACACAGGGTACAAATACTGGAACTAAAATAAGCTGACGGCGACTTGCCGCCGTGTGCACCGGCACCAGGCTGCTGCGAGCTGCAGCGCGCGGGCGGTCGCGGCTCTTGCTACTTGATGAACTTAAAAATGTTTCCGTTCGCAAACCGAACCCCCCACCCCCCCGGCTTGCGTTCACGAGAATTTGAATGACAGTGGCGTGGGCAAACAGAACGCATTGACTCCCAAGCAGTGCGTTGGCAGGCCGGCGAGACACTTGTACACCAGTAACGCAATCGCCGGTAGAATTTTTGGTTCATTAAAGAGTTAATATTCTCGTTGAATAAAATATGTTGATTTTGAGTTTGCGGCCACGCCGTTAGTCGGCCGGCAGGAGTCGGCCAGCTCGCAGGCGTGTCAGCAGTGGTGAGCTGCAAACGTTAGTTTCTAACACGTACCGGTGTGCGCTGGAGACGGCGGTGACGTCGGACACAGCTGGTTCGCTGAGCGAGCGGGCACGCAATAAGCTGCTTCAAGCCGGTCGCTGCGTGCCACATAATCTTGCATATTGCAACGCGAATTGATAGCGGTCAGTTCACTACGGACAGTTCCGAACTAATGACCACTTCCTGTGCGTGGCATGCTTCGGATTGAATTGAACCGCTTCCTCCAACGCTGGGATATGGCATATACCTGGAAGAAGGATTTTGAAGACCCGTTTTTCTTACACCACGTCCATCTCTCTTTTGAAATCAAGGTACAGTTCAAGTTGAATTGCTGGTAGCGGCGATGTGATTTAATATTTGTCTATATTCGCCCAATTTTGTTTTCAACTCCAGTCTCACACTTAACCGGATATCGTCAACTATTCAGATTGTAGCCAGGGAAGTTACTTTATTTTATATACAATAGAATTTCGGAGAAAACATTTGTGAAGTAACCCAGGAGGCGACCAGCCATTATATAGCAACGATAAAGCGCTGCCGCCACCACTGTTTGTCGCAGCTCGGGCCGCCTTCTGCACGAGCTGGTGATCGTGGACATGGTAGAATTAGAAAAGCAACAATAATGTTAAAAAAAGAGAAGTGGCGACCACACCCTGTTCAATCACTTGGACTATTAATACGGCGCTAAGGCAGCGCGCGCAACGCGTTGCAAATTTTGAGTTTGCGTGTCCTACACTAAGTGGTGGCCGTCGCCGTGGCCGTGGCCGTGGCCTGAGTGTGGCTGAGGGCGGAGTGAGCACGCGACGCGGTGCTGCACGTCATCGGCTTATGGTATAAACTGTGTCAATAAACTATCTAAATCTCATTCTTTAAACACGGACACTGCATAACACTCCCCGCCGTCCCCATCGGCGGCCATTTTGCACATTCTTTTGAAGTAGAGAGATTAATTCTTAATTAAGCGTCTTAAGCAAAAAACATTTCAAGTTAGGAGAAAATCTGACGCCGGAGCGCGGAGCAACACAACCTTATAAGTGAGGTGATCATTTGCAATCTACCAATTAAAAAGAGATTAAAGGCTTATCTCGGCCGGCGGGCGGCCAGTGTGCGCGCGGGCGCGGACGCGGACGCGGGAGCGGACGGTGAGGTTAACTAAGGTTAGGTAACGCTTATTCATTGTTTTAAGCAAACGACGATCATCGCCGATGGCGTTGGGTGAGGGCATAACCGAAACGAACCGACTGCTACAGTAGAGGAGTGGTCGCCGGTGGCCGGTTGCCGATGGCCGGTGGCCGGTGGCCGGTGGCCCGGGGCCCGAGGCCGCCCCGTCGCCGCGCTGCCGTGCGTTTGATTGATAGTTCATTAGCGTGAAGGCCGTTCCGAGAGGTGGACACACGAGTCGGATATTCCTCAAGGGCTCCTCGCGGGAGCGCCAGCTTACAATACAAATTTAGCAAATTCTTTTCCATTAAAGCATTTCAGTTTAACTTGTACAAATGCAACAGCAACAGGCGCACCGCCGCCGGGGCAGAGCGCGCTGCGACCGGCCAGGGGTACCGTCACGCGCGCAGGACGGACGGGCGCATGCCGGACGCAGGACTGACACAGGACGGACGCACGACGGATGCAGGATGTACGCAGGACGAACGCACGACGGACGCGCGACGGACGCACGACGGACGCACGACGGATGCACAACGGACGCATGACGGACGCATGACGGACGCATGACGGACGCAGGACGAACGCACGACGGATGCACAACGGATGCACGACGGACGCACGATGGACGCACGACGTATACACAACGGATGGGTCGGCACAGGTGTGAAAAAATTGCGTTCCATGTACCGCGGAATCCGTAAGTATATGTATCATGTTATTTGTATTGGGTATCAAAATACGTATAATAATAGATAGTGCATTCCGCGTTTTCGTCGAAACAGAAGGAAGTGGGCCTGCTACCCGGCGCCGTGGGAGCTTTCAAGGAAACCAACAAGCATAAAAAGAGTCTCTTTGAAAGCCTTTTAATGTTTAGAAATACTAATACTGTTTTTTTCGGAAACTGCAGCGCTGTATTGCTTTTCAAATGAAGTAGTTTTACGTGTACAAAGCAAACGGGAAGCTCGAATTTTAAGCATTAAAAATTATTTTGGTTTTCTGTTTTCAGCTTCAACCCTTACCGACCGGATGTGCGGCGGCAGAGGGGGCGGAAACGTGGCGCTACGCTGTAGCCCGTGCCCTCGCGCACAAATACCGCACTATGATCTAGTATAAATAATTACCGTTTAAGGTATTTTAAAATGAATATTTTCTTCAGTTCGTTAATGTCTTTGTGTCGCTACATGACGCTTCAAAAAAACGGTGAGTTATATTGTCCCTATAAACTGTGGAGAGAGCGTGTTGCAACATGATAAAGAAAATTATAAACTGCATGTTATAAATATGTTAACACAATTCGGCCACTGCGTACACGTGCACGCGCACGCACGCAGGCATGCACGCACGCGTTGCCGAGTCGTGCAGCGCGTGATGCATGTGAAGTTTAAAGTGATAATCATATAAGATACTTGGACTGAAAATGATATTAATTATGATGTTTCTAGAAGCCATCCAATTGTTCTAAAGGAGAAATGAATCCACTTAAAACTTTTCAACACAAAGTGTATCTTATAAAAATTTAAAGTAATTGAACAAAACTACATACATCATCCATGAAGATATTCACTTTCTTCGACACTTAAACAGAGACTTACCATAAATTTTTTGACGATGAACATAACAGAAATAAATATTATTGTTACGAGTTGAGAATGTTACGGTCAAAGTAAAATCAACGAAACACACGCACTCGATGCGTAACCTTGTTAACGGCGGCGGCAGCGGCGGCGGCGGCCGACGGAAAGTTTTAACAGATATCGGATACGTCGCCGAGCGGCCCGCGACCAGCGCGCACACACCCCACCCGAGCGGACACCGGCGCGCGACTGAACCGCGGCGGCGCGCCCCGCTACGCAGACCCACGGCGCGCTACGCGGCCCTACGGCGCGCTACGTCTAATTATCAGTTACAACGCGCCCTTCGCAGCGCTCATGATTTAAATGATGTTTACAAGACTGTCAGCGAGACGAGGCAAGGGTGAAACTTTTATATAAGCTCTTCATATTATGAAACAATCAGTTTTGCTCTAGTATTTCGTTCAAACTTTCTCCGGAGGACGACTTCCGGCGACGGTACCACAAACATACAAATATTACAACGAAAAAACTAATAATTATATATGTTTGTGAGACAGGCAGACTGCGAGTTGATGCAGATTTCTCATGCCATTTCAGTTCTGTTGCTGTAATCTGTTGCTACGAGGCGGTGCGGCGGAGCGGCGGCGCGCTCGGAGCAGGTGCACGCGTCCCGCACCACGAGTGATAAGAAGTAACATCGCCCTGGTGGTCGCCCCGCTACGAGCGCGGCAGCGCGTTCGGAGCTGGTGCACGCGTCCCGCACCACGAGTGATAAGAAGTAACATCGCCCGGGTTGTCGCCCCACTACGGGTGCGATGGCGCGCTCGTAGCAGGTGCACGCGTCCCGCACCACGAGTGATAAGGAGTAACATCGCCCGAGTTGACGCCCCGCTACGGGTACGGTGGCGCGCTCGTAGCAGGTGCACGCGTCCCGCACCACGAGTGATAAGAAGTAACATCGCCCGGGTGGTCGCCCCGCTACGGGTGCGATGGCGCGCTCGTAGCAGGTGCACGCGTCCCGCACCACGAGTGATAAGAAGTAACATCGCCCGGGTGGTCGCCCCGCTACGGGTGCGATGGCGCGCTCGTAGCAGGTGCACGCGTCCCGCACCACGAGTGATAAGAAGTAACATCGCCCGGGTGGTCGCCCCACTACGGGTACGATGGCGCGCTCGTAGCAGGTGCACGCGTCCCGCACCACGAGTGATAAGAAGTAACATCGCCCGGGTTGTCGCCCCGCTACGGGTACGATGGCGCGCTCGTAGCAGGTGCACGCGTCCCGCACCACGAGGTGATAAGTAACATCGCCGGGTGGTCGCCCCACTACGGGTACGATGGCGCGCTCGTAACAGGTGCACGCGTCCCGCACCACGGTGATAAAGTAACATCGCCCGGGTGGTCGCCCTACTACGGGTGCGATGGCGCGCTCGTAGCAGGTGCGCGTCCCGCACCACAAGTGATAAGAAGTAACATCGCCTGGGTGGTCGCCCTACTACGGGTGCGATGGCGCGCTCGTAGCAGGTGCACGCGTCCCGCACCACGAGTGATAAGAAGTAACATCGCCCGGGTGGTCGCCCCACTACGGGTGCGATGGCGCGCTCGTAGCAGGTGCACGCGTCCCGCACCACGAGTGATAAGAAGTAACATCGCCCGGGTGGTCGCCCCACTACGGGTACGATGGCGCGCTCGTAGCAGGTGCACGCGTCCGCACCACGAGTGATAAAGTAACATCGCCCGGGTTGTCGCCTTGCTACGGGTGCGGTGGCGCGCTCGTACCAGGTGCACGCGTCCGCACCACGAGTGATAAGAAGTAACATCGCCGGGTGGTCGCCCTACTACGGGTGCGATGGCGCGCTCGTAGCAGGTGCGCGTCCCGCACCACGGTGATAAAGTAACATCGCCCGGGTTGTCGCCCCGCTACGGGCGCGGTGGCGCGCTCGTACCAGGTGCACGCGTCCCGCACCACAAGTGATAAGAAGTAACATCGCCCGGGTGGTCGCCCCACTACGGGTGCGATGGCGCGCTCGTAGCAGGTGCACGCGTCCCGCACCACAAGTGATAAGAAGTAACATCGCCCGGGTTGTCGCCCCGCTACGGGCGCGGTGGCGCGCTCGTACCAGGTGCACGCGTCCCGCACCACAAGTGATAAGAAGTAACATCGCCCGGGTTGTCGCCCCGCTACGGGCGCGGTGGCGCGCTTGTAGCAGGTGCACGCGTCCCGCACCACAAGTGATAAGAAGTAACATCGCCCGGGTTGTCGCCCCGCTACGGGCGCGGTGGCGCGCTTGTAGCAGGTGCACGCGTCCCGCACCACAAGTGATAAAGTAACATCGCCCGGGTTGTCGCCCCGCTACGGGCGCGGTGGCGCGCTTGTAGCAGGTGCACGCGGCCCGCACCACGAGTGATAAGAAGTAACATCGCCCGGGTGGTCGCCCCGCTACGTGCGCGGCGCTTCCTGCGCTCAGAGTGCTCTCCATTATACTAAATAACGGCTGAAGCAGCCAGTTCGCGTCTGAATTTCAAACTTATCCTAAATGGTTAGGGCGCAGCACAATAGATAATACATCATGATTTCTTGTCGACAGACGCCGTGTGCCTAGTTTATGGTTAAACAGACGTCATTACAACGGATTGGGTTGGATCTTGTATTTACGAGGGTGCTGTTGAAGCGAGTTCAAATAATATTTTTTTTTTAAATAAAACGGAGGCAATTGCGGATATCCGTTTTAAATAGGAAGTGGGTATTCCGGCGCGACTTCCGCGACCAAAGTATCGGTTATCGGACGGTGGCGATGTACACCCGTAATTAGTGCGAGTGCATGCTCTACGTGTACATCCGGTGGTGAGCAGCAGCCGGTGGATGGCCAGCTTTAAATACGCGGGGGGATACGCGGAGGTCACGAAGTCGAGTGTTTAATTAATTAACAAAATTCATGAAGGAAATTTGCGACGCGACCACTGCACCCCCCATCTCGTCCCTCTGCGAGCGTTGCGAGGGTAGGGGGTGCGGCGGAGCAGCGCGCACGGTGCGCACGATGCACACGCGCATATAATTTTTTCTCTCCTTTAGTTTACATAAAAACTTTTTGTGTAATGGTGCTCACATACCCGCATTGGGAAGTTTGGTGTAAGAATTTATCCGGCAGAGGAAATGATTGGCGGTAGAAATAAGCCCTGATTATTCCCACTTAGACGGTGGCCGGCCACAGAGACCTGCCGCCAGTAAAATTGATTAATACGAGTACTCGTAAGGTAGGTAAATAATACGCGAGTGCGAGTACCGAGCCCGCCGAGCCGGCCGAGCGCTGCGGCGAGTGCTGCGGGTCCGGCCCGTGTGCGGAGCGGCGCCGCGCGCAGCCTCGCCGCCGGCCGGCATTGCGATGTCATCGGTCACTGGTACTCCACTCCGACATTCGATGAGCATTTGTATATCTTTAAGGGGCAGCCACCATGCTGTGTCATTGATAGAGAATTGGTGTTGTTGCGCGGCGTATATCTTTTCACGATAGCTATGGTGCAAATACCTTAAGCTCCCTTCTCCTGGACCTCTGTAATCAGGATCCGTTACGGGTGGACGCAGGGTCAACGACTACGTATCATATTTACCCTAACGCTCTCGTCGGGACCATGCCGCTGGCAATACAACTTAAAGCCTAATCTATTCAATAAAATAAATTGAAAGTTCGCTCAACAGATTACTCAACAGTTTGTTCAAATTTTCAAATAAACAACAAAAACATGTTTGTTTTCGTCCGCGCCGCTCGCACCGGGAATTGTTCGCTGAGAGTAAACGTGTCTGCGTCTGTGTCTGTGTTTCTGTTTGTGCAGGCAATGAGTCCTTGCTGCAGTACAGGACTGACGGCGCTTCCGCGAGTGAAGTGGCCGCTGAGCCCCGCAAGCGGCCACCACGCCGCCCTGCCGCTATCGCAACGCAACGCAACGCAAAGAATCTCTCACGTCTTTATGTTTTCATTGTCAATTGAATGAAAATTTAATAAAGTTTAGGCTGATAATTTGAGTGTCCAATATTTCAAATAATAAGAATGGATGAAAGAAGGTTAACGAGAGGGGTATACAAGGTAAGAATGATTAAATAAATCGGTGCAGGTCGACCTAGGCGAACATATTCAGATCAAGGTGCTGGGTCGGATAACCCTCTCGTGTGCCCGGCGGATGCAGTTACCCTTCGGACCTCGGTCCGGGGGTAAGGACATCTCCTGGGACTGGTGTACCCTGGGCAACGGCTGCTGCTTTATGCTCTCGAGCATAGGGCAACTGACGGCTAATAATCCGACAGCACTGGCGTCGGGAAGTGAGGATCCCACCGCCCGCTGAGGGAAAATCTAATATTCCTCGTGGATTCAATTTTCTCTTCAGCGCAATCAGTCCAGTCGCGCGGTGAGTCCGCCCCTAGGGCGGCTATTGGCCGCGCCGGGCCCACCCGTAGCCCGCTCATAGCACACCCCGAGCGGAGCGGGGACTGCGGTCATTGCGACCGGAGACAAGAAGAAGACAACCTCCGAAATTACCCCAATCCTAAGGTACGGCGCGCCGATGGGATGAATGGCCAAAAAGAACTTGGTCCCGAGCGCCTAAAACTGTGGATCAGCAACCACACTCATAATGGCAAGCAGCTTTAAAGACATTGGTCCCCAGGTGGGTACCGGCCTTACGGTTGGGGAATCCCACACTGGCGCCGTCAGCACTTCGTACTCTGGGGTAGGCAAGACTGCTTTAGGCGATGGTGTTGTGCAGAGGAGCGCCGACCGTTCGGCGAGCTACACAATAGCGGAAGTACCGCGCCCTACGTTGAGTGCAGTTAAAGATATGACGAGGCCGCGCTCAGAGACGGGCCCTGGCCAACCACACAGTGGTGACGGGCTCGTGCAACGCGCGCTAGCACTGACCCCCATTGACTCGTAGCCTCCCACCGGAGCTTCTCGATCTGACGGTTCGCACACTGTTCCCACGGCGGAACGACCAAGGGTCGCCACCGACAGCGACTCGGTCCCGCGGCGCGGGGGGAGGGAAGAGTCCTTCGACCCGGACAACGTCTCGGGTGTCAGCGTAGGGAAACTGTCGGCTGTCGTTCAAAGGATGCGTGTCAAGGACACCGCTCCTGGGCCCGACGGTATACCCGGCCGCGTGTGGGCTCTAGATATGGGTCCCCTAGAGCCCTGGACGCGGACGCTGTTCACGGCGTTGCTGAAGTGGGGTCGGTTTCCACCCCTATGGAAGGCGGGGAAACTGGTCCTGCTTCGGAAGGCGGGAAAACCGGCCGACTCACCGTTGTCGTATCGGCCGATCGTGTTGTTGGACGAGGTGAGCAAGCTCTTCGAGCGCGTTATCGCGGCTCGCCTCGTTCGACACATGGAGGAGGTCGATCCGGATTTGAGCGAACACCAATTCGGATTCCACCGGGGCAGGCCCACCGTAGACGCGATAGCGCGGGTGCGAGCCCTGGCGGACGCGGCGGTGGCTCGCGGAGAGGTGGTATTGGCGGTGTCTCTCGACATCGCCAACGCGTTAAACACCCTTCCGTGAAGCACGATCACCGCGGCGCTGGTCCACTTCAGTGTCCCGGTCTACCTGAGGCGTACGATCGGGGCGTACCTCTCGGACAGGTCCGTGAGGTATCCGACGTGCGACGAGTGGTGTCGGCACGGTGTGTCGTGCGGTGTTCCGCAGGGGTCGGTCCTCGGACCGCTCCTGTGGAAAATCGGCTACGACTCGGTGTTTTTTTTTTTTTTTTATTTTTTTTTTACAGTCAATCCCTGCGTATGGCGGGTCAGGGCCTTTTAATTCTGTTCACTTAACATGCTTTTGTTTGTTATTCTCATTCCCTTCTTTCATTCTTTCATCTTTCTCTCTAAACTTATCTTTCTTCCTGTTTTGTTCTCCGCCTCGTTTCTTTTCGCTCTTCATTCTATTCCTTCTTTCATACCTCTCGCAAGATGTATAAGGATTTCAGTCGCCGCGTCAATTCTTCTCCAGCTTTGCGTTTCAGATTTTCAGCTGTGAATTTATTTCATTTTTGTTTTACTTTTTTTTTTTATCTTTTCTTTGACATTTTATTTTTTACATCTAACTTATATAATTTTTACAATGTTTTCTTACTTAGTTATTTTACATTGAGTTTGTTTTTATTACCTTTTGAACTACTGCTTTGCAGTAGTCCAAGAACTTTTGGCGACTTTCGTCCTCACTCATCAGAGAGGCTACCGACTCCATATCCAGTTTAACGCCCGTTACTATTTCCAGGGCTGCTCTCTCCCGCCCGAATAAGGGACAGGAGAGCAGGATGTGCGCCACGGTCTGGTCCACCTCCGGGTCACAGGGGCACGCGGGACTCTCCTTGAGTTTGAACCTGTGGAGGTACTCGGAGAACATCTGGACCAAGACCGTGTCGAGCTCGATCTGGCGAGTCACGCGATACGCTGACTTGACGTTCGGGAAGAACATCCTCGTTGTTGAAGCCGTCGTACCTTGCACATACCTCCTGTTCCATTCGTCAAGCGTCTCCAGCCTTAGCTGACGCTTGACGAATGAAACGGGGCAATCCTCGTACTCAGGTCTTCTTTTACTCTTCAGGGCCGCTTCCTTGGCCAGGTGGTCCGCCCTTTCGTTCCCCTCAACCCCACATGCGCCTTCACCCAATACAACCTTATATTCGTCCCTTTCTCACGTGCTTTCATAATATTCTCTTTCGCTGCGATCGCCAGGATGGAGGGTATCAGGTTTTGCGATCGTCTCCAGGGCGGACCTCGAGTCGCTGAGTACGGCGCACGAATGCGCCGACCCGCTGGCCGCGTACCCTGTCGCTTTCGCCAAAGCCAGCAGCTCTGCCTGGTATACGGTGCAGAAGTTGCCCAACTTGAGTTTTTGTTGGTAACCTCTGCGGCGTCCCGCAGAACGCAGAACGCCGCACCCACCTTGTCGTCGATGCGGCTGCCGTCGGTGTAGATCACCGAGTCGGCAGCCGAGGTGGCAAGTTGGACTTCTTCCGCACTTTCGCCCAGACAGGAGAATTCCACACCAAGCTGCACAGACGGGTGTGGGAGGTCTCAATGTGACCGGAACCTCCAGCTCTCGGTCACCCAGTACTTGCCGGGTGTGGCCGCGCTTTACCTCAAATTACGACTCGGTGTTGCGCGGAGTCAACCTCGGTGGAGTCGACGTGACCTGTTACGCCGACGACACCTTGGTGACGGCTCGCGCACCCACCATTAGGAAAGCGCGTGTTGGCGACTGCGGGCGTGGCTCACGTCGTCTCGTGCATTCGGCTCTTGGGGCTGGAGGTGGCGCTGGGCAAGTGCGAGGCCTTGTGCTTCCACAGCGCCCGGAATGCGCCTCCGCCGCGAGCGGAGCTGATAGTCGGCGGGACTTCCATCGCCGTAGGTACTTTGATGAAGTACTTAGGACTCGTTCTCGACGGCCGATGAAGGTCCGACGAGTACTTTTGGTAGCTGGGCCCGAAGCTCACTCGAGCAGCCGGGTCTCTGAGCCGCCTTCTGCCCAATCTGGGCGGGCCGAGCGTCGGATGCCGGCGACTCTACACGGGTGTGGTGCGCTCTATAGCGCTATACGGTGAGCCTATATGGGCGCATCACCTGTCGACCCGTGACGTGACGCTGCTGCGCTCGCCGCAGCGCGTCATGGTCATACGGGTCGTACGAGGTTACCGTACCAACTCCTGCGAGGCGGCGTGCGTCCTCGCCGGAACGCTGCCGTGGGAACCCGAAACGGAGTCGCTGGCGCGTCTCTACTGGTGGCAGAAGAGAGCCCTCGAGTGGGAGGTTCGCTTCCGTCGCCAGACGAGGTGGAGATGTGGCGCCGAAAGGCGCGTCTAGAGGTGCTCGGAGATGGGATCGGCGACTCCTTGAACCGTCGTACGTTCGCCTCACCGTTGAGGCCGTCCGGCCGGTCTTTGGTGACTGGCTGAACCGGGACTTCGGAGTCCTCAGTTTCTGTCTGGTGCAGGTACTCACGGGGCTCGGTTGCTTCGGGAGCTATCTGCACCGGCGGAACTGTACAAGTAGGATGGACGAGGCGTGCGACGAGTGTGGCCACTCGGTGGACACATCGTCCCACACCTTGGCCGATTGCCCGCGATGGGGGGGGGGGGGGGGACAGGGCCGCGCTTGTAGCGGCGATAGGGAGTGATTTCTCGCTACCATCCGTAGTCAGGACCATGATCAGTAGCGAGCCGTCATGGAATGCGGTATCCCGATTCTGCGACTCTGTTATGAGGCAGAAGCGGGAGACCGAACATATACGAGAGCGGGCGCCGAGGGGACAGGACGCGGTCGGAGCGGGCAAGGACAAGGGCCGTCGGGGCGGTGCCCCCCTTGGAGAGGGTTCAGGTGATGCGTCTCATATTCCGACGCGTCGCCACGTACGGATCTTATCGGGAGGGGTGCTGCTTCACATCACATCCCTCCCCGGGATGGACCCGTTCATTCGGGCGCCGATCGGGGGTCGCGGAGGAACTGAAATACGTTATCCCGCCACCCCTCGAGTTTGTGGAAGAGAGTGGAATACCGTGTGAAGCTTTTTAGTCGGTTGGAGTCCGACACTTCCCCGGTAGCGGCCCACTATTGGTCCCGGGGTGTGCCTCCCGTTAGCATTTTGTTACACACGTTAATAAAAATATAAAATAAAATAATAAAAAAAAATAATCCGATCAAATCGAAAATGTCCTAAAGAAAGACCGGGTCAAGAGTACTTGTAATCGACGAGCATGCATGAAGAAGCTAATGAAATTGGAGGAAGCGAGAGAGATGGTCCAGGATCGTAGCAAGTGGAGAGAGGTGTTCTCTGCCTACCCCACTGGGATCGAGGCGTAATATTTATATATCTGTGTATATTTTAAACCTGAAGGTGATTAACGCCAACTTCCGGTCAGCGGACGTTGCGGCGCATGCAGCGCGACAACCTACCCCGAACATGTGCCCCCCGTGGGCCGCAAGCTGGCGCGGCCACTTCCGGGAACAGAGTGCACCGGTTGGTAGTACACCGGCGCGCTCCATCGCCGCACACCGCATCATCACCACTGAGCACCGGGTGAGTTGAAGGTCAAGCCCTGCCCCATTTCATTAAAAAGAAGGCTGCTTGTAGTGTAGACATCAGTGTCTAACGTGGGGCTACTTGTGTTACAGAAGATCTAGTTTGTTGGTTTGTTTATTTTTAAGGTATTGAACGTCCAGATTATTTAAGAGCTATTGCAGTAGGAGAGTGCGTAAACACATTGCACGTGTAAATCAAAACTCATGAGTACTACGAGCCCGACGTATTTGTGGAAGACAAAACCACACATATAAAAACATGAAAAAGCTGAAGTTTGTGCCAACTGCTGTGCAGCATTGGGCGCGCACAGCATCGGCGCCCTCGCGCGCACTTGTCGTCCATACTTTCGTGTTAATATTGATCATCGTTTAGTGTATAAGTAAATAATGCTTTTTAAATAAAATACGTCGACTACGGGTTCGATCAGGAATCAAACCCGCGCCCCTCGTGCCTCTCCGTCGACTGCCCGCCGTTACAGAGTTGTACACTCTTCACCATATGGTAGTCAAATATTTGACTACAATAAACATTGTGAACGTGCAGAATGTAATGATTACTATCATAAGAATTCAATGTGCTATTATATTGTGGCACGGTGACCGTCGCAGGCAGTGTTCAGTCCCGCCGCCGTGTTCACTTCGCATTGCGTGCTGAATGTTTTTAAAAAAGGTCTTATATAACGTTCCTCGCTAATGAGCCAACGCATTCCCCCTCTGCCCAGTCCTCGCCGCCCTCGCCCTGTTGTTGATTATCTCGTTCGCCACATTAACCTTCCTTCAGTTCTTTTACATTTCAGCGGTTTCTTCTTTGCAGAAAAAAAACTCAATACTAAAAAAAAATATGCCGTTCCTATTTGTGTACAACACGCGGCGCACCGGCCTCGCCGGGTGCCCAGCGCTGGTTCAGTAACGTTGCTGGGAAACAGGAAGTGAAATATATTCACAGCGACTGCACATTTTTGATTCTTCTTCTTCTTAAACTGCCTCTTTAGTGAAGGTTGGGGATCAGCGTGGTACAGTCCTTTGTCTCTGGTTCGGCGAAACAAATAGTACGGCCCAGATAAGCCAGTCCATTTTCTGATATTCCTCAACCATGCCTTTTTCCTTCTCTCCATATTTCGTTTTCCATAAACTTTACCCTTTATAATTAACTGCAGAAAATCATATTGCTGATGATGAAGTACATGACCGAGGTAGGAGCTTTAACGTTTCTTAACTGTTCCCATGAAGTTACGCTTTTGATCAATTCATTGAAGCACACTATTATTGGTCACTATCCGAGTCCAGCTAATGGACAACATGCGTCTATCAAATATGTGTCAACATCTAAAAAGCTTCAATACGTTTCTTAAGATCATTAATAGTCTGAGCCTCACATCTATACAAAATAATGGGCCATACGAAGCCATGGAGTAAACAAGTACATAAAGCGGCGCTGATGCTTTTATTGCAAAGGACGTTTTTCATTGTGTTGACAGTACTGCGAGCAATTTCAATACCGGTCTTTACCTCTAGCTCAGTGTTCCATTCCTCGTTTAACCATATACCCAAACATTTGTACTTTGGCAATCTTTCCAGAGTTTGGCCAGATCCCTAGCAGACATATTATTGACTTTCCCAGAGATAACTATAAGCTTCGTCTTCTTAACATTCATTTTGCGACCAAATTTGTGACTACATTCCTCTAGACTTTTCACCATACCTTGCAGATCCTCCACTGTAGATGCAATCAACACTGTGTCATCAACGTAGCGAAGATTATTTATAATGCGGCTGGCATTTATTTCCACGCCACAAAGACCGTAAAAGGCTTCGTTTATCATAGCTTCCGAGTGAAGGTTGCAAAGAGTAGGAGACAGAATGCAGCCCTGGCGGATGCCTTTTTCAACAAATATAAAGGTAATTTATTGCATTATTTTAGACGTCATCGATACTTGAAGCCACTGGTTCCTGGACTAGGAATACATTTCAGTGGTTTTAGATGTCGTCTATGTGTGCATAATGTGTGTGTATACATATACGGGTGTAGGTGTGTTTTTATTTATTTTTTAATACATCATTCCCTGCGTATGGCGCGCCAGGGCCTTTCTGTGCACTTTTAAGCATAACACTTTTCATCACTTATCGATCTATTTTTCTTAACTCTATTCTCCTCATTTCTTTCTTGAGCATGCTCAATCTTTCACTCTTATCTTATCTTTCTTCCCTTAATTACTCCTCCTCTTTTCTATCACTCTCCATTCCTTTTCCTTCTTTCATACCTCTCGCAGAGTGAAGACAGCCACCTCGTCGGGTTCAGCTAGAACTGCTTCAGCTAAAAAGAATCATGCCATTTTTCATGTTTAAATTTTTTGTCTTCTTTTTCTTGTTTTACATTTTTGTTTTTAATTTTATTTATCATACATATTTATTTATTTTCTTAAATTTATTTCCATTCCCTGTTTTCATTCTATTTTTAATTCTTATTTGTCTATCTTACTTTTACTTTTCTATTTTCTAATTATTGTTATTTTTGTTTCTTTCTATGGCATCAGTTATAACGTTTCTAGCAAACTTTATAAATATTTGGCGACTTTCGTCTTCACTCGTCAGAGAGGCAACCGCTACTGTGTCTAACCTTTTTTCTACTTCCATCTCCAGATCTGCTCTCTCTCTCCCGAATAAGGGAAAGGAGAGCAGGATGTGCACCACGGTCTGGTCCACCGTCGGGTCACAGGGGCACGCGGGACTCTCCTTGAGCTTGATCCTGTGAAGGTACTCGGAGAATCCCCCGTGCCCGGTGAACATCTGGACCTAAACCGTGTCGAGTGCGAGCTTGCGAAGCACGCGATACGCCGACCTGACGTCTGGGAAAAATATCTTCGTTGTTGAAGCCGTTATACCTTGCACATACCTCCTGTTCCATTCCTCAAGCGTCCCCAGCCTTAGCTGATGCTTGACGAAGGAAACGGGGCAATCCTCGTACTCCGGTCTTCTTTTACTCTTCAGGGCTGCTTCCTTGGCCAGGTAGTCCGCCCTTTCGTTTCCTACCATCCCCGCATGCGCCTTCACCCAATACAACCTTACATCCATCCCTTTCTCACGCCCTTTCATAATGTCCTTTTTTACTGCTATCGCCAGGGGATGGAGGGTGTCCGGTTTTGCGACAGTCTCCAGGGCGGATCTCGAGTCGCTAAGGACGGCGCACGAATGCGCCGACCCGCTGGCCGCGTACCCTGTCGCTCTCACTAAAGCCAGCAGCTCTGCCTGGTATACGGTGCAGAAGTTGCTGAACTTGGGTTTTTGTTCGCAACCTCTGCGGCATCCCGCATAACGCAGAACGCCGCACCCACCTTGTCGTCGATGCGGTTGCCGTCAGTGTAGATCGCCGAGTCGACAGCTGAGGTGGCAAGTTGGACCTCTGCAGCGCTTTCCCCCAGGCAGGAGAATTCCACACCAAGCTGCACAGACGGGTGTGGAAGTCTCAAGTAGCTGACTGGAAGCTCCAGCTCTCGGGCCCCGGTGTAGGTGTGTTAGTCATAAATGTAGTAAGTACGTGAGGTTATACAAGAGGCAGCAATAAGTCCTCCGTTTGTTTATAGTCCAAGAACATTAGCCAGTTCTTAATTATTGCCCTACATTTATGATAAGGAAGTTGGTAAAAACATAAAGTCTTAATAAGTTTTTTGTATAAATAAACAGACAAAGCTGAGTGAGCTGTCTTTTAGCAAAAGATGGTCGAAAATTAACCGGTGTTATGAAATTAGTAGTTTGCCTCCTCGTCTCGCCCGCCACATACGGACCAGCAAGATGCTTCTGACAAGTAACTTGCAAAATATCTAGTTGTCTCACATTAAGCACACGACAGCGTACTGAGACTGAGTTGGGTATCTGTATGGGTTAATTGTCATGGTTTTAAGTGATGATCGTTGAGCTCTTTCTAATTTAATTATAGTACTTCTATAAGTAAGACCCTAAGCCGAGGTTCCATAAGCCAGGACGGATTGAGCAAGTGCGTAGTAAATAGTTCGTAGAGTTTCATATTCCGCTACATGTCTAAGATGTCTAAACATCCAAATTTTCCTTACTTTATTGGTTATTAGCTCAATGTGCATAACCAATTGGCATCCAATTGAGTTTACTATCCAACATAACTCCCAAATATTTAATACTGTTAGAGTTTTGAAGCGTGGGACATAAACAAGCTTGTTCTAAATAAAGATTGCATGAGTGTAGTTTAAATGAAATGTTTTGCTCTTGACTGTCTCTTGTATTAAATTTAATGAAAGTAGATATCAAAACATTTAGAGCTAATAAGTTGACTCTCAACCAGAAGTTAATTTTGTGTAGGCCATATTCGGCTGATAGACATACCGAACTCCAAGTCTTGCCATGAAAAATGATAACAGTGTCATCAGTATAAGTGTAAATCTTGACATTAGGCATATTTAGCTGACATAAATCATTGACGTAAATCAAGAAAAGACTAAGTCCCAAGATACTTCCTTGAGGGACACCATAAGTTATTGTTTTATCACCACTTACAACATTACCAATTTTAACTTTTCGAACACGGTTATGAAGAAAATCTCTGAACATCGAATATACCATTCCCCGTATTCCAACTCTCTCCAACTGTTTTTAGAAGAATGGGGACCGAGACAGTATTGTTTGATAATTTTGATAGCGCGCGTAAGACTGAGATCGGACGATAATTGCTTACGTGTCTCGTGCCCCGTTTTTATGGACTGGGGTTATCAACGATTTTTTAAAATCCTTTAGATAAATGCCTTGTTCAAAACATATAGTCAAAAGGTTAGTAAGAGGTCATTTTTTGTTAATTTTAAGAACTGACTGGAGATACCGTCGGATCCAACCGCAGAGTCATTTTTAAGACTCGTCATTACTAATTCTACTTCTGTTTCATCGGGTGGGAATAAACCGCACGAATTGGCTATTTGAGGTGTATTGTATGAAATATTTTCTAAGCCATATTGCTTCTCAGATTTGAGAAATATTTGTTTATGGAATCAATTGAAGAGAATTCTGCAGAACTGCTCATTGTTTTCAAAATTTATTCTTCACTAAAGCCATTACAGAGAGGAGTGCCCCAAGGTTCATTACAAAGCCCTGTTTTATTTATTAATTTCACTGCTGATGTACCAAGTGTATACAATATTGCAATGTTCATATACATGCTGACCACATACAACTATATTATTTATTCCCTGGTAAAGACATTAAAGCAACTATAAATAAAATTAATAAAGACTGGACAAATATCTACAAGTGATCCGAAGAAAACTCCTTAATATTGAACCCGTCAAAATACCAAAGGATAGTGCTGGGGACAAAAATTAAAATAAAAAACGTCATGAATTATGGAAGACAGATGGAGATTAATGACACAGTCCTTGATCTCTTTAGCTCTGCACGACATCTACCCCCTATTATAGATGGGCAACAAAACGTACAGATAACATAAAATAAAGTTAAAAACGCATTTTACAAATATAAAACTTTATACAAAATTAGATCATACATTTACGAAAATCTCTGGTTTCTTCTGTCCGCGTCCGTCACTCACTAGAAACCAATTTAATTAATAGTTGTCCAATTTAATTATGGTTCCACAATAATATAATATAATATAATATAATATATTGATAACAAGACAGAAAGATTAAGCCAGAGTACAAAACGCTTGCATACAACTTTGCCACGGCATACCGCGGAGAGAATTAATAACTCCATACCTAAATAAGGAAAACGTACTCAACTTGTCTGCGAAGAGGCGTTTAAGCGTGCACAGCTCCGAGCGGTTTGAATCTCCTGGGCAAAAGATATAGCTTGAGAGATCTACACTCAACAGCTTTTAGTTCTCGTGTGATTCCAGCGCAGAGCTCGCACGGTACGGAACGTGTTTCGAGTTCAATGCACCAAGGATTTGGAACCACCTCCCACTTCCTTTCAGGAAAAAATGTGTTTCTTGAGATTGTGTCATGATATGTGTTGTAAAGCCTTAATAGCTTGTTGCAGATAACATGACTCACAGACTATAGGTACACACATGAGCACTTTCGCACATTGGTTCGCGCACGCGCACGCGCACGCGCACGCCCAAGACCGATACTGTTAAATATATTGAATCTTTTTATACGTAAATACGTATTTTATAGGTATCATTAATGTCACTAAGTATGCCATCGTAATGAATGTTCCGCCTAGTATCTGAGGCAGCAAGATGAGGCTGAAAACCAGCGCTGATCGGAGTAAGTGTTGCGGTCAGCATTAACTGACCTCAGCATTAGCTCCCTTTGACTTACCAATCGATTAAAAAATAAACATTTATGTCATAGTAATTTAAGACATTTAAGGGTTTTTATTTTATTTTCATTTTTTTGAGTAACCTTTCAATAACCAATTTTGCAGTTGTCATGAAACTGTAATAAAAATATTTAAAACTTGATGAAACAAATATCTGTCGTTGGAGTAAAATGAGCCAACGTTATTTTTAGTCATTAAGTGAAACCTTAGAACTTACTTAACAGCTTGAACGGAACAGGGATTCAGTCAAATATACATGCAAAGACAGGCAAAACTAATAAATAGCAATATGGTCGCAACCGAGCGAGAGGATATAGAAGAAAGTCGGAACATATTGTAACTTTTGTCCCTTTTTCTTAAATATAATAAGTTTTAAATATTTTTAAAACTATATTTAGTACTCAGGTAATCATATTTCACGTGACCAGGACGATGCGCACCATTCTTTGTGGTATGATCGATGTTTATGTTTTGGCCATTAATTATTTATATTAATTTGTAATCGTCTCGATCAGGAGCTTGTTCTACGTTGTGTTTGTAGTAATATTTAGTTGTTTTAGGTTTATGATGCCGTTGGTGTGGTTTATTTCCTTATTTACAATCCCTTCACGCTTGTAAAGGGCTCCACATCTTGTTACGGGTTTACAATAATTATTAATTCGTAAGACCCGACACAAGTGTATAAGTTCGCATCCTCACATTTTAAAAAAATGTGGGGATGGCATACGGCTCCAGTAACCAGACCCCGCCGTATGCGGTGAGCGCCAACCTAATACTGCGCCCTCCCTGAAACAGGGAGAGTTTAATTGGCCTCGGACCGCAGTCCAAAGCAAGGTTTACTGGCGAACCAGTAGAAGAGCACTTGGCTCATTGTTAGTGCGTAAGCACAAACTGTGATCAAATTGCGCGTGGCAATGTGAGTATGCATCCCACAAGATACAACCGTAACCAGATATACAGTGTATGGTCAGCGCACATTCCAGGACACGTAATAGATATAAAGGGTACTCCGACCCAAAGATTAGTCCTTTGTACGAGCCACCACCTTCACTAGTCAGGTGCACTTGCAGACACATTGTAAAGTGTTGGAATTGACTTCACCACCAACTACGCAGTCAGCACGGATCGCAATCCGCGGAGTGCATTCGAGAGCTCATTGCTCACCTTATACAATAGCAAAGCGATAACATCGCAGCCTTGAGAGATTGTACTCCCACCAGCTATCACCGTTCATAAAGTAAATGCATAACTCCGCCAACCACTGCAGTGGATACAGCCAATAAATATTATTTTTATTATGAGCCATCAGGCATAGAGTCTTTGTCGTTGAGTAAAATGCTGTTTTGATCAAGTTTGTCTCGCCCACTGACAACTCGCCACATATTTTAAAATATGGGGAGCTATTGAGGTCTTTATTTACAATTTCCATAAAATAGGGAGGGCAGACAGTCTGCAGCCCCGTCATCAAGGGACCAGACTTGGAAAAATCTAATAAGATAAAGTGTCAAACCATAACGTAAGGCGCAACCTTCAAAAGTGACATTTAACCCAGAGGTCGTCGAAGACGTCGTGTCACCGAACTGCGACAGACATGCAATCAACTATCATCGGCGCACATCATCATGAAAGGCGCACAAGACATCACAGCAGACATCAATATCTTGCAAAAGTCCTCAGCCTACCAGATCCGTAAGACGCATCAGTTCAGTAACGGTGCAAACGTCCCGCTACGACAAGACGCAATATCAATATTTGATAAGCATCGAGGCAGTAGCTCGCGTCCGCTTCCGCTACCTCATAATGCATCGACACAGTTCGAGTTGACTTTGGAATAAACAAATATTATTAAACACGACGTATCATAGCGGCAAGCCACTAAGACGCCGAGCACCCACGTGTCATAGAGCCGAAGCTCTAAGACATAGTTCTAAGTATTTCGATATCACCGAAGTGTCATCTAACACTCTTCCCGGACCGGAGTATAATCAAGTAGTTACTCACATAACCACCAACCACACCCGGCTGGTATCTCACCTCCTCCACCAACATGATGTTATATGTTGATTTTGTCGTGCACCACTTTACACAATTTCAAACACATATATAATACTTTATAAATTTCATTTGAACTATTTAATACTTGATATATTTGTTTAGAATAATTAATTTTATTTTTATAAATTAATGTATCTCGTTACAATATCTTCTTTTGCAAAAATAGACAGACGGCACCGCGCGACGCAGCACTCACCGGGAGCGGACGGAGCGGACGGAGCGGACGGAGCGGACGGAGCGGACGGAGCGGACGGAGCGGACGGAGCGGACGGAGCGGACGGAGCGGACGGAGCGGACGGAGCGGACGGAGCGGACGGAGCGGACGGAGCGGACGGAGCGGACGGAGCGGACGGAGCGGACGGAGCGGACGGAGCGGACGGAGCGGACGGAGCGGACGGAGCGGACGGAGCGGACGGAGCGGACGGAGCGGACGGAGCGGACGGAGCGGACGGAGCGGACGGAGCGGACGGAGCGGACGGAGCGGACGGAGCGGACGGAGCGGACGGAGCGGACGGAGCGGACGGAGCGGACGGAGCGGACGGAGCGGACGGAGCGGACGGAGCGGACGGAGCGGACGGAGCGGACGGAGCGGACGGAGCGGACGGAGCGGACGGAGCGGACGGAGCGGACGGAGCGGACGGAGCGGACGGAGCGGACGGAGCGGACGGAGCGGACGGAGCGGACGGAGCGGACGGAGCGGACGGAGCGGACGGAGCGGACGGAGCGGACGGAGCGGACGGAGCGGACGGAGCGGACGGAGCGGACGGAGCGGACGGAGCGGACGGAGCGGACGGAGCGGACGGAGCGGACGGAGCGGACGGAGCGGACGGAGCGGACGGAGCGGACGGAGCGGACGGAGCGGACGGAGCGGACGGAGCGGACGGAGCGGACGGAGCGGACGGAGCGGACGGAGCGGACGGAGCGGACGGAGCGGACGGAGCGGACGGAGCGGACGGAGCGGACGGAGCGGACGGAGCGGACGGAGCGGACGGAGCGGACGGAGCGGACGGAGCGGACGGAGCGGACGGAGCGGACGGAGCGGACGGAGCGGACGGAGCGGACGGAGCGGACGGAGCGGACGGAGCGGACGGAGCGGACGGAGCGGACGGAGCGGACGGAGCGGACGGAGCGGACGGAGCGGACGGAGCGGACGGAGCGGACGGAGCGGACGGAGCGGACGGAGCGGACGGAGCGGACGGAGCGGACGGAGCGGACGGAGCGGACGGAGCGGACGGAGCGGACGGAGCGGACGGAGCGGACGGAGCGGACGGAGCGGACGGAGCGGACGGAGCGGACGGAGCGGACGGAGCGGACGGAGCGGACGGAGCGGACGGAGCGGACGGAGCGGACGGAGCGGACGGAGCGGACGGAGCGGACGGAGCGGACGGAGCGGACGGAGCGGACGGAGCGG
Organism: Troides helena; assembly: GCA_029286815.1. Lineage (NCBI taxonomy): Eukaryota > Metazoa > Arthropoda > Insecta > Lepidoptera > Papilionidae > Troides > Troides helena. Next base: position 109,051 of record JAGSMV010000013.1, read on the forward strand.
ACGGAGCGGACGGAGCGGACGGAGCGGACGGAGCGGACGGAGCGGACGGAGCGGACGGAGCGGACGGAGCGGACGGAGCGGACGGAGCGGACGGAGCGGACGGAGCGGACGGGCGGACGGGCGGACGGGCGGACGGGCGGACGTTAAATGTTTATAAAAGGCAACAGTTTATTTAACTATGAATTTAGTGTAACGATTACGAATTAACAAAAAAAAATTGTTTACAAAATTGACGCAAATTTGAGTACCGCAGATGTGCGACAAGCGGGGTCACAGTGTATATATATATACAAACAACGACACACTAGCACCTGAAACAGAGAATTAACGAATATGTGTTTCGGGAAACATTGATAGTTTTTCGCAATCGGAGCTAAGGTAACGGGCACGCGCGTGTGTGCGTGTGTGCGTGTGTGCGTGTGTGCGTACGTACGTGTGTGCGTCTAGTGCACATAAACAAGAAGTTCACACGAACGACGTGGCCTCGGCGGAGACAGCAGGAGGCAGCAGAGAACGAATGAGCCGAGTGGATGTTGTTCAAGATGTCGATAGGCCGGATATCGCGGCGCGCGGGGTGTCATGAGTTGCTGGCTTATTGTGCGTGCGGCCGCGGCGTGTCGCAGCTGCGGTATTGCCGCACTTACCTATATTTAAAGTGTTTCGTACGAAACGCCCGAGGGCGCGCCGCGGTGCCGGTGCGAGAGCGGCTCGAGTGAGAGGCAATCGTCATTACTATTTGCTCACACGAGAACTACACTACTTTTGTACCCAAGAATCATTAAATAATGTGTACAGTTTGTGCACAGCACTAAAGGGGGTAGCGGCGCGCGCGCGCTCACCGCTCAGTGCCTTTGATCTTTTATTTCCTCTCGTTGCTGTCGAGATTTTAAGTCAAAGTCAAATCCACCCCGTCGTATGGTTTTAATAAAATGAGCAGTAAAATATAACTAGTGCTGTGGAACTTTCCTGGTAAAATAACTTTAGAAATAATTGCATTCGGCGCACCCCCTGCGGTATACGACAAATATTTAATTAGTTTGCAGCTCGGGGGCGGATGACACTGCGTTTGTTTACTGTGCGTGCGTGTGTTCGCGTCGCTGTCACGTGTCGCGGTAAGCAGGGCGTGCACCAGTAAACCAAGCCACACACTGCATACATTTTTTGAACATTTACTTCAGGAGATGAAGTTTTCAAAGTGGCGCATCTCCTGCAAAGTGCACTTTACACAAATTTAATAGCAGTCGCGCCTTCGCCTCCGGTGCGGCACCGCCCAAATTAGACAAGGACATCACTCGCAAGAGGTGTAAGTGGTTCCGCCCAACATCTTACGGACCCCAAGTCAGCTTCACCTGCACTCGGTGCACCCTATAGAATAACAGACGAGGCTCTGACCTTCCACCAACCCACACTGGGTAAGCATGGTGGGTTTATGGCTCAATTCCGCTTTAATCAACTCCAAGAAAAGACGTTTCCAAGTGCCCGGCGGGACCGGTGGCCGTGCCGATCACGACGGAAGTCGGCGAGGCACCGGTACCAGGGATGCGAACAATTCCCGCAGTATAACGCACGCACACTGCGGACCAAGGAAAAGCTGCTGGAATTGGAAGATGAATTGAGCAGGATTCGCGGGAGCGTAGTAGGATTGTCTGAGATCCGAAGAGAGGGTGAGAATACTATGACTCTACGATCCGGTAATCTGCTCTATTTCCGGGAGGGTGACCAACTGTCCCAGAGCGGTGTTATATTCACCGTCCACAGGTCTCTCGTAAACAATGTTGTACATATCGGGAGTGTATCGAATAGAGTATACTCAGAATCACGAAACGGTATTCGCTGAAGGTCATCCAGGAATTAGCGCCAACTTCGACACACCCCGATGAGGAACTGGAAGTAATGTATGATTACATCTCTCTGGCAATGCATTCTTCTAGTACTCATTGCACCATTGTCATGGGAGATTTCAATGCAAGGCTAGGCAAACGTTGCGGTGAGGAGTTGAAAGTGGGGCACTTTGGTGAAGGAATCCGGAACTACCGCGGTCACATGCTGACCGACTTCTTGGAGAAGGAAGGTTTGTACATGAAGAACTCCTTTAGAAAACAGTAGCATCGGAAATGGACTTGGAAAAGTGTCAGAGCCGACTCTCAAGCTTATGGAGGAAAGACGTGGGATGGTTCGATGAGGCAGTCTTCGGAAGACGCTTCTCGCTATCGACGGCTCAACAAGCAAACCTCGAAGTCACTGACTCGCAACCTGCGCCGATTTAATACGAACTGTATTAAAGAGGCAATTGTGCGTAACCAAGACCCCAAAGTTTCCGCTAGAGTTTCTGCTGTTGGGCAGAGCATGATGACTAAGCCGAAGACTGGGGATAGCAGAATCATTACCTCCCGCCCTCAGCTTCTGGCTGAGATAGAAGACTTCCATTTCTTTTTATTCATTGTTATATCTGTATTATCTTTTTTCTTATTGTTATTGATATATTATTATTATTATTCTACGGACAACTTTACACATCACAAGCACCTGTCAACAATCAGGCCACCGATCCAAGAGCCAAATGAACCCGACACTATACCGGAGATATCCCGGACCTCATCCTGTACGAGATTAGTATGACTCTAAAACATCTGAAGATCGATAAGCGCCGCGTGCGCATAGTGCAGAGTTTGTGACTTCGACTTTAAGTCATCGCTTCGGCCGAAGTTTTTGTTGTTGTTGTTATAGTGTATTAATGCACTAATACATTGCGTTCCGCGTTTATATTATTATATTAATTTTTTTAATTTGTGTCGTTTCCAGTCCTTAAACGTTTCCATTTGAAACGCCGCGCACTAAACACTATTTCTGTTGTTTGGTGACAGGGTATCCGGCGCATGTAAGTCCGTGGGGCGGTTTGCATTGTGTGTGCGTCCCATTGAAGCAGTTGTCCAGTTCACAATTTGAGTTTTAAATTCTGGGTGGAACCACTCAGTAGCTGCAACTCGCTTGCGTCAGTGCGGAGCTAATTTAAAATCTAACTCGAAAACTGAACGGAAGCCACCGCCGAATGTGGATAGGTTCTCTCGCGACGAGGAGTCTGCGACACACAGCCTCCGCCGGAGAGTGTGCACCCGCCTTACTATATTTTTAAGAAAGATCATCAGGCCCCGGCAGCGTACCGGTTGTGTGCCAGAAGTGTGCCGGCGCCGTTGAGGCTCCATTGTTTCGCTCACGGCATCAGTTTATTACATTACAGGCTATATATAGTACATCATACACTGACACGTAAACCCGGTCCACTTCACGCATTGGCCCGCACGCCCGGCCGTTGGGAATCCGGTCCATTAATTTAATGTTACGTCGGGAACAAGACGCGGGCCGGCTCCCCCTGGTGTCAAGTAATTAATAAATGTTTAACTTAGTTCGCCGGCCCCGACCAGCCGACCACCGGATCCCCGGCCTGCTACTTCCTTTTCGAGAACGTTTTACATGTTTTATTCAATCGCGTGACGAGACGGGCTGGACGTTCACCTGATAGTAAGTGATACGCCCGCCCGTAGCAACGTGACGCTTGTTAAGATGACATTAACTGCTTCAAATTACGCTCGTTGTTCAATATATAAAATGTTGAGTCTCGTGACCACGGTAATTACACTAGCTACAGCGCCCTTCAATGCGGAACATAGTAATGTTTACACGCTACTTTTTGGCGGCAAAAATAGGCACTGTGGTGGTACCTACCCAGACGGTCTTTGGCCATAGCGGTGTGCCATCGGCGGACCGTTTTGTATTCGCATCGCGTCACGGTAGGCGCGCGTTGGTGACGCTGTATCACCGGATGTTGGCGGCCATTTGCCCCACAGAACATTTCTCAGCGGCCCCCCGGAAGGCAACAAAGGTGATGATGCGAAGTAATCCAAGAGTCGCCTTGCCTCTGAACGTAGCGCGGGCCTGGGTGCTGCGGGCACTCCAGGATATTCAATTAATTGTTCTCGCTGCTCCTTAATAAAGGAGTCCTAAGAAACGGCAGATACTATTTTTTAATTAAAATCTATTAAGTCTGTCCAGGACGACGACGCGAAGGCTCCATCACGAATTGATTAGCATAGATATTGAAATTAATTTATAAAGCATCCCACCCCCGCCCCGTCCCACATTCCCCTTCATCCTTTAAACAAATTATTCAGCTCATGAATCCGTGCTTAACTGTAACTGTAACTGTAACTGTGTACACCATTACTTAACAAGTACTTTACTTTGTTTCGCGTGTGTCCTCCTCGTGTGACAGCACAGCTCCCGGCGTGTTCAGGATGCTCCGGGTGCTCGGCCGCTGCAGCATCACAACCAGTTCTTCAAACGTACGCACGCGCACGCGCACGCACCGCTACCGCGATGTTTAGTGCGGTGCGGCGCGGCGCGGTGTACTACCACTAATAGAAATAAAGCGTTTATACGCGTGCAGCGCCACCGCACCGATGCGAGTGCGAGTGCGTGTGTGCGTGCGTGTGTACGTGAGCGTGTGCGTGCGTGTGTACGTTATTCAAAAGCTAGTGTAAAGTTTACGATGAATGTCGCTAATTATCCGGAGGCGGGGGCGCCCGGCGCACGGGCGGCTCCTTCCGTTCGGTAACAATATTTAGTTCGCTTTGCAAATTCCACCCGCAGCAACAGCAACAACAACAGCAACAGCAACAACAACAGCAGCAGCAGCAGTAAATAGTTTACATGGCTACTTTGTTTAAACTAGTTTTCTTGCTTGTAATTTCATACAAGAGTTATATTGCGCCGTGCCGCATAAATATAATATGAGAGGTTCCTCCCTGCACAAAGTGAATTCATATATGTTGCAACTGGATTGCGCGAGCCGGCCGCGCTTCCGGCGCACCGCTCGCGCTCACTGCATCTAGTGCAGAATATATGTATTAGTTTGGAAGTCGCCTCATTTTTGTACTTATCTGTCTCTCTGCGCATTGCTATACATTGACCACCCCCGTATCTTCCACCACAAGCTTTCTTATATCATCGCATCCTTCGACCTTGTTCGCTCTCAGAGAGTTGGCGAACTCTCACTGGACCTGCCTAATATCAAGAATGGAGCCAGTAGCCTATCACGGAGTACACAGCCGTATCCATCAACTGGATCTGCGTAACACTGTTGTACTCAGGAACCTGCTTCTGTACGGTTGAATTGCTGTAGCATTATCAATACGGTGCCGATGCCGCTGAGCGCGGAGCCTCTCACCGCTGACACAAACCGCTACGTGACCCAGCTTAGCGAATAGCTCACAAATATGTTGTGCTCCATCCGATTCCCCGATTCTGTATCACTTCATCTCATTCACATCACAATTCGCGCGCCAGATTTGTTGTTATTTTTTACTTAAGACCAAAAAGTTTTAACATCTCTTCTTAAACGTTCTTCAATGGATGCTGTGTATTTTTAAAGCATTTTTGATTTTTGACAGCAAAAGTAAATTCTTCTTAGTGCATAATACTGTTAAATTTCTACCATTTTTTCCATTTTTTTTCTTTAAATAATTTAATTAGTGACCGTGGAAACCATATTGGAAACTTTTTAGTTTTTCAGCAACGAATAGATAGGTACGCGATCTTTAATAATCCCGGATTTTTTTTAACAAAACTACTTTTCAGTACCAATTCGTCGTGTCGTGAAACCAATTGTGACTGTTCATGTGTTCATGTGTTCATTTATCAGACCATAAATTCCTTCAGAGAAACGATATCTGAAGGTCAGCAGGGCGCCAATAACCTTTTAAATCATTGTATTCTTCACACCAATATAATCATGGCGTAGTACTTAATAAACAATTTATCTTTAATTGCACAGAGTACTTAATATTCCAGAGACTGCAAATTACACCATACTCCCCCGTACGGAGGCAAACCAACTGAATGCAAATTTTAATTTTATTTTCAAACTATAACCAAACACTTAAAAAGCCATACAAAGACGGACAAACATACAAATGCATAGTGTTCTATAGAAGTCCTTACAGTGAGTAAGTAAGTAAGTAAATAAGTAAGTAGTGTGCGGGAGAGCAGCGGTCCTTTACATAGCGCATCCGGCAGGAGCGTGCCGCCGCGCGCGCACCGCCGGAGCGGCCGGAAGCGGGCTCGCGTCGGCTCGCCAACCAGAACCGGAACTGTCCAATGTTTAATCCGAGTGAGTATATTTAAATAATTGTTAGTGAGGTGTACGTATAAATAGTGAGCACGGGGTGCGCGTGCGCCGCGCGCGCCCAGCTCGCGGGTGGTAAGGCTCTCCCGCAACTTGCCAGAAGTAAATTTTATGATTAAATATTTAGGTATGTTATTGTCTTTGTTTGCATTGAGGATGTGGAGGGGTGGTGGTACTGTGACCCCAAACCTAGAGCTATGGTTTGTTGTAATGCAGTGAGATTTTTCGCTTCAAGTGCAAAAATAGTCCGGCGTGTCTCCGCGAGCCCTCACAACAGGAAACGATCGTACACCTGATCGTGGAGTGGCGGTGTCCGGCAGAAAGCGAGCCGACTTAGAAATAGAGTTAGACACAAAAATAGGTATAAGAAAATTGAGTTATCTAATTAGCAATAAGGAAATTAGGAACAAGTTTCTAGAATACTGTAAATACGTTGCACACAGAACTGTAAATAGAAATAAGTGATTTCAAATAAGCGTGTAAATTCATTAAAGCACTAAGTATGTACGTAGACAAGAATTCTGACCCGAGTCAGAAGATATTAGTATAAATATATAAAGAAATAAAAGCAGTCAGTTTCTCCCCGCTTCGCTCCGGGGCATTAGCTATATCAATATTTTTTTTAAATAATTAAAAACTTTAACAAAAGAATATGTATATAAAGAAAATGTTGTGTTTACTTGAAACAAGCAGAACGTCGAGGGAACCTGCCGCTTGGCAATAGCACCCGGGCGCTCCTTCCTCCGGGCTGACCGGCTTGTACAGGAACAAGTCAGCTTTGGAAAGAAAGGGTGCTTTTTCAACGTAGCACTGTCTCACTTGTCGTCGCATGTACCAACATTTATTTGAAGTATTGAATTTACATCATATCCATTATCTCGCGGCACACACCGGCACACCCAGCTGTATGGACCAGTCCAGTCCTGCAGACCAGTTCGTTCTACAGCCAAGTCCGATATTTGCTTTTTCATCAATGTGTGTTCTGTTCTGTGTGTAACGTGTTCATTTCCGGTCGGATTTCTGTCGCCAGAGACTCGTCTTCAGTTTTATTGCTTTGGATATTTAAATTATTCTTTTCTAGCGTCGAATGTAAATTCTGCCGAAACTCAGTCGAGGGTTTCTATAAGTCCGTTTTAATCTCATTATTTGCTTGCATCATGCGCTTCCTCTGGATTACAAGTTTCCTCTCCGTTTCCATCCAACAATTCTATGTTAACGCGTTACATCCTTAGTGCATAAATCAACGTCCAGAAGGACGTATACGCCGCGCAGAGCGCGTCGCTTACGCGTTTGTTTCAACAATAACATTTCTAGTTTTACCCATATAAATACATTTGTTGTTTTAAGTCTCAATAACAACCATTATTCTGATTATCCCGAGTTTTATTACACTTTTTGAAAAATTACAGAACAGTTTAATAAGTAGCGTACAGTTTTCACTCGTCGCCCCCGAACGGACGTCTGAGAGCATCGGGGCCGGAGGACGCTGATAATAAAAACAAATACAAAAGGAACAAGGGAAAAAACATAAGGGACACTTCTGGGATCATATCCTAACTCATATTCCTTTCCACGATGCTAGGGGCTGCCTAATGAGGGGGGAGCCTTAGATGACGTTTAGTGCGGACTCAAGAAGCGTGCATTTATTGGTGGTTTATAAATTTTTTATAATGTTATTGATTAAAAATAAAGTACAAGACTAATTGTATTAACTGTACTCGGAATGCGGCAAAATAATACAAAGGAAGAATTTACCCCCCTTCCTTTTCCAATAATATAATATATGTCCGTCAGATTTACCCCCAATATCTTACGAGGAAAATTTTAACACAATAAAAATTTCTCTTCACGCAGGACGTGTCGGGGCGTCCCCAGGGAGAGCGGCCAGCAGCTCGCCACCAGAATCACTGATGTCGTTCTGTGACTAAACTTTGCCGGTGCGTTGCCGATCCTTAAAGAATACTACTTCCTGTCCAAATAGTGTCTATTATTATATAAAAAATATTTCATCCGGTTGCCTGCCATCGTATTGATAACTTCCCTAGTCGGCCGCGGTTTTCCTCCCCCTACCCTTTACTTTGAAGTCATACAATAAAAAATAAAATCATGACTGTACTTTGTGATCAGGCTGACTGTCTCTCCTCCCCCGGCCCTTGGTCCGGCCGGACCAAGTCCTTTTAAATCACCACTACCTCCGACGCGGCCGCGCTTTCCAGTAACCGCCCGCCGTACAGTAAGCAACGCGGGTACTGTTAGTAAACCACTTTGAAATGTCTGTGATCATTTATTTGCATTGCATTTTAATATATAGCGAAGGGAGTGGAAGCCGCGTACAGGACGCAGAATTGTAAGACGATCTCCCTCCAGGTGGACAGATGACATCATCACGGCGGTCGGACGTGGGTGGATGCGAGAAGATGAAAATCGCATTTGGTGGAAGACATTGCGGAGGGCCTATACCCAGCAGTGGATAAACAAAGGCTGATAATGTATGATTGCATGAATGCGTTGCGCGGCTGCTGAGCGCCGGAAGCGTTGGCCGACACATGAGTATGAGTAGGGGTAAATGCGTAACAATGTGAGTGGCACGCCGCGCCGCGCCGCGCCGCAGACACGGTTTAGTTTAAGTATACAAACGCCATATAACTGTCAATGTTGCAGACTGCAGTAAGTAGTAAAACAGAAATGTATCCCCGCACACGCACAAGCACAACAAATACGTCTGATTCGTGTTAGAGTGTGAGGGCTTGCCGACTGCCGACTGCCGACTGCCGACTGCCAGTGCCGACTGCCGACTGCCGACTGCCGACTGCCGACTGCCGACTGCCGACTGCCGACTGCTGACTGCTGACTGCTGACTGCCGACTGCTGACTGCTGACTGCTGACTGCTGACTGCTGACTGCTGACTGCCGACTGCTGACTGCCGACTGCCGATCGCCGACTGCCGACGCCGACTGCCGACGCCGACTGCCGACGCCGACTGCCGACTGCTGACTGCCGACTGCCGATCGCCGACTGCCGACTGCCGACTGCTGACTGCTGACTGCCGACTGCTGACTGCTGACTGCTGACTGCCGACTGCCGACTGCCGATCGCCGACTGCCGACTGCTGACTGCCGACTGCTGACTGCCGACTGCCGACTACCGACTGCCGACTGCCGACTACCGACTGCCGACTGCTGACTGCTGACTGCTGACTGCTGACTGCCGACTGCCGACTGCTGACTGCCGACTGCCGACGCCGACTGCCGACTGCTGACTGCTGACTGCCGACTGCTGACTGCTGACTGCTGACTGCTGACTGCCGACTGCCGACGCCGACTGCCGACGCCGACTGCCGACCGCCGACTGCCGACTGCTGACTGCTGACTGCCGACTGCCGACTACCGACTGCCGACTACCGACTGCCGACTGCTGACTGCCGACTGCCGACTACCGACTGCCGACTACCGACTGCCGACTGCCGATCGCCGACTGCCGACGCCGACTGCCGACGCCGACTGCCGACTACCGACTGCCGACTGCCGACTGCTGACTGCCGGCTGCCGGCTGCCGACTGCCGGCTGCCGGCTGCCGACTGCCGACTGCCGACTGCCGACTGCCGACTGCCGACTGCCGACTGCCGACTGCCGACTGCCGACTGCCGACTGCCGACTGCCGACTGCCGACTGCCGACTGCCGACTGCCGACTGCCGACTGCCGACTGCCGACTGCCGACTGCCGACTGCCGACTGCCGACTGCCTGATATCGGGCGCCCGTGCGAAACGAGTAGATAGGCCTGCGCAAACTCCGGTTTGCGCTTCGTCCTATCACTCTTCCGAGGACACAATGGAGATTGGTCATGGCTAGGTCTCTATACAGGATGGTACAGAGCTACCTGAACCACTGCCAGACAGCACAAGATCTGCTCTTGTAAAGTCTGCCTGAGTGTTTTGCATCGCTGGCAGTGGTGGCGGAGCCCTACTCCATCCCAAACTATCCACGGTGGTTCGGTGACAAAGTAGGCTCGGTCGCTGTCTACTAGGGAGGAAGTAGTGGAGACCCTCCGTGCTCCAGAATTTGTTCTGGACAGGGCATCGTCGCGGTGGAATGGGGCCAATTAGCCGTTATAGGCTGCTACGTCTCACCCAACTCCTGCCTGGCTGAATTCGAAAGGTTTCTCGATAGGGTTACCAGCTGTGTTCACAGGTGCCTTCCACGCCCAGTGCTCGTGCTAGGCGACTTCAATGCCCACTCTAGGGCTTGGGGAAGCAGACGAGATAGCGTAAGGGGTGACACAGTTCTTGAATGGTCGGCGGGCTTGGACCTGAGACTACTTAATAGTGGCTCAGTCAGCACCAGCGTGCGCTGGCAGGGGGAATCGATCGTGGATTTATCATGGGCGACACCCCCCGCCGAGCGCTCAGTGGTAGGATGGAGAGTTGCAGAGAAGATGGAGACCCTCTCCGACCATCGGTACATTATTATCGATGTGGTGCCCACGCTGACAGCTATAAATAGTCGTTCCGACAGATGTTCACTACGGCGATGGTCACTTAAGCACTGCAACCAAGACCTACTTATGGCAGCTGCCCATGTGGTGGACTGGTCATGCCCTAGCAGGGACGAAAACCTGAATAATGCAGTTGCTCGACTCCGCGAGGATATGAGAAACCATATGTGATATGGCAATGCCACGAAGCAAAACAGGCAGGAAAGATCCGGCATATTGGTGGTCACAAGAAATCTCCAATCTTCGCACGGTCTGCCTGAGATTACGACGAAAATACACGCGATCTCGGCGACGTCAAAACTCCTCGAAAGAGGAGAGAGAGGGCAAATACAGAGAGTATCGTACTGCGACCAAGGCGTTGCAAGATGCCATCGTCAAAAGCAAAACCAGGAGCTGGAGAGACCTGCTTGAGGGGCTAAACAAAGACCCGTGGGGTCGTCCCTATAAAATGGTGCTCGGCAAGTTGCGGCCTTGGGTTCCGCCCCTCACGGAAACCCTGGATCCTGGTTTTGTGTCTACCGTACTGGAGGCGCTTTTCCCGGGACCCTGGGATGAAGAGGGAAAACGAACGGCGCTGATAGTTTCCTATGAATGGTCGGAGGAGCTCTCTGTCACGGAGACAGAACTGCGACAGGCGGTACAAACCATCGGAGTTCGGAACACGGCCCCAGGGCCAGATGGAGTCCCAGGTAGGGCCTGGAAAATCCTAACACCGATTCTTGGTGCGAGATTGCGGCGTCTGTTCACCGACTGCTTTCGAGACGGTTACTATCCGGAAGATTGGAAACGGGCGAAGCTGGTGCTCCTACACAAGTGGGGCAAACCAGTGGATGAACCGGCAGCCTACCGACCAATTTGTCTTTTAGACGATGTAGGTAAATTATTCGAACGGATAATAACCACTCGAATAAACACGCATCTCAAGAATAGAGGCCCGGAATTGGCGGACCATCACTACGGATTTCGACGGCGACGTTCCACGCTGGATGCCATCCTCCACGTGAGAACCTTGACGTACCAGGCGATATCCAAAAGGAGAATTGTCTTAGCAGTCAGCCTCGACGTTGTCAATGCTTTCAATTTCCTTCCCTGGTGTGTTATACATGAGGCATTGGTCTACCACCGAGTTCCAGCGTACCTGAGGAACGTATTGAAGGCGTACCTCTCAAATAGAAGCATCTGTTACCCCGGTAGATACGGAAGCTTACAAGAGAGGGCCGTAGTGCGCGGGGTTCCGCAGGGGTCAGTTTTAGGACCGCTCTTGTGGAACATCGGGTACGATGCGGTACTACGGACGGTGCTACCACCGGGTGTAAACATGGTGTGTTACGCAGATGACACGCTAATACTGGCTGAGGGGGACTCTTTCCAAGGGACCGCAAGGCTAGCCGAGATCGGGGTTGCCATGATTATCGGCAGAATACGAAGACTCGGACTGCAAGTGGCACCGCAAAAGACCGGAGCGATGTGGTTTCACGGCCCGAGACTAAAGGAGAAACCCCCCGATACATTTTTGTGTCGGGGACGTAAGTATCCAAATTGGCAAACACCTCAAGTACCTGGGACTGAAACTAGATAGCCGAAGGAACTTTGTCGAGCACTTCGATTGTCTCGTCCCCCAGATTCAAAAGGTAGCGGGTACTTTGCACCGACTGCTACCGAATCTAGGAGGGGCGGAGGGAAGAAGTCCGCCGTCTGTATGCAGGCGTGGTGCGCTCTGTCGCACTCTACGGATCTCCTGTGTGGGCCGACATACTCTCGCGTAGACCGCGTCGGGCGGCGAAGCTTAACGCTACGCAACGCACTATTGCGATTAGAGTAGCCCGAGGATACAGGACGATTTCGTACGAGGCGGCCACACTCTTAGCGCGGTTCCCACCTCTGGACATCCTGGCGGATATGGACGCAGAGATCTTTCATAAGATCCGCATCCTCCGCCAAACCGATGATCCAGAAGAGACGGTCGAAGAGCTTCGAAAAGAAGCCAGAAGGCGGGCAATGGGGCGTTGGCGAGAAAGGTTAATGGAACCTCGCAATACTCGTCAGCGCGCGGTTAGAGCGATTCTGCCCAGCTTAACGGCTTGGCTGAAGAACAGTGGACGGGTGACCTACCATTTAACGCAGATACTCACCGGACATGGCTGCTTCGGGGAGTATCTGCACAGGATAGGCAGGGAAGAGTTGGCGCAATGCCATCATTGTGGAGCGGTCGAGGATTCCGCGCAGTACACGCTCGAACACTGCCCTGCTTGGGAGTCGGAGCGACGGATCCTCGTCCAAAACATCGGACAAGACCTTTCCCCGACGGCCGTAGTAGCGGCGATGACGAGAAGCCGGGAAGCGTGGCACAGTGTCCTTTCCTTTTGCGACACAGTAATGCTCGCAAAGGAAGATGCTGAGCGAGCCAGGGAACGCGCAGATCCCGCTCGGCGGAGAAGCCGTAGAGGCAGACGAAGGTAGCTGGCCCGTTGTCGCCGCCGCGCTGGAGGGCACTGGTGCGTTCTTTTAGAGATCCCAGAGTCCTTCAACAAGCGCTGAGGACGGGAGTCGATGTGGTTTTAGTGGGTATTACGGCAGCCCGTCGGCGAGTCCCACATACCCGCCCGTTACGTGGCGGGATGCATAAATGCATTTCCCATCGTCAAAAAAAAAAAAAGGTGAATAATTCACTGAGCTACAGCCTTTTGTACCATTGTAGCACACACGCACACACGCGCAGACACACTCTCATGTCTATACTATTCTGTGTGTTGATGTAGTTCATGCTGTTAATAACAAAATTTCTTGTTTGTATATATGTGTGTTACAATTTATGGCTGCAATAAATAATTTATCTATCTATCTATCAATACGGCCCTCTTCGTAACGTGCATCCGCTCAACACCGACGCAGAGTCAGCTCGACGCGCGCCACTCACTCGCCACCGACATCCACACGCTCAACCAAACACCACATCATATCTTGAAGAAACCACTAGCCGGCTCACTACGTTCCGCTTCCGCCGCTGGTTCGGACCCTCGTCAGACATCGCGTACACTGCCCGGGCAGCCCTCACCGCTCAGCGCTCGCCGCCCGCGCTCCGCGACATAGCGACGCAGCGACGCAGCGACGCAGCGACGCAGGCGCACGTGACCAGAGCACTGAGCGGAGCCCTCCGACGATGAGCCCACAGTTCTCCCCGCTATCCGACGCGCACTATATGCGCATTTCTAAATTAAGTTTTCATATAGATAGATAGATAGATAAATTATTTATTGCAGCCATAAAATGTAACACACATATATACAAACAAGAAATTTTGTTATATATATATTTATTATTTATCAGTTTTTATAATTTACACTCCCTCTTCCCTCTTCTCTTATATCATTATTCACTTCTTCTTCAACCCTTTCTCAAACAATATTGTCTCACCTTTCTGTTTACCTTTATATATAAGGTTGGCAAATATCTCCCTTCCGCCTTTTTGTCTTTTGAATTTCGCGGCTATGTACAAAGCGCTACAGAGCTCGTATCTGGCAATACTATACATAATTTGAAAGGTCTTGACATAACCTACAAAACGACGCTATGCATAATTAGTTTGGATATTGCGTTCAACAGTTATAGACGTGTAAACATTGAGTTCACTAACGCCGAAAACGCGCTATTTTAAAGTTTTCCTTCGTTAAAGGCAAATCCGTTAGAGAAACGTTCCGTGAGATTAATGGTGTTTTGGGGGATGGTACTCTATCACTTTGAACCGCGGAGGAACGGTTTCGACGATTCAGAGCCGGTGAAAACGATACCATGGATAAGCCAGCCGGCGGAAGACCTGTGACGACAAATACCGAACAAATCATGGACTACATCGAGTTAGACCGGCATGTGGCATCTCGTGACATCGTCCAGGAGATGGGAGTTAGTCACCAAACCATTTTAAACCATCTGCAGAAGGCTGGGTACAAAAAAAGCTTGATGTTTGGGTGCCGCATGATTTGACGCCAAAACCTTCTGGACCGAATCAACGCCTGCGATATGCTGCTAAAACGGAACGAACTCGACCCATTCTTGAAGCGGATGGTGACTGGCGACGAAAATGGATCACATACGACAATATGAAGCAAAACGGTCGTGGTCGAAGGCCGGTGAATCGTCCCAAACAGTGGCCAAGCCGGGATTGACGGCCAGGAAGGTTTTGCTGTGTGTTTGGTGGGATTGGAAGGGAATCATCCACTATGAGCTGCTCCCATATGGCCAGACGCTTAATTCTACCACCTACTGCGAACAACTGGACCGCTTGAAGCAGGCGAGCGACCAGAAGCGTCCAGAATTGGCCAACAGGAAGGGTGTAGTGTTCCACCAGGACAACGCCAGACCACACACTTCGTTGATGACTCGTCAGAAGCTACGGGAGCTCGGATGGGAGGTTTTATCGCATCCACCATATAGCCCGGACATAGCGCCAAGTGATTACCACCTGTTCCTGTCCATGGTGAACGCCCTTGGTGGTGTAGAGTTGAACTCAAAAGAGGCTTGTGAAAAGTGGCTGTCCGAGTTCTTCGCAAATAAGGAGGGGGCTTCTACGAGGGAGGTATTATGAAGTTGCCGTCTAGATGGAAAGAGATTATCGAACAAAACGGCGCATATTTGAACTAAATCCGATCACTGTAACGCTTTTATAAAGCATTGAATAAAGAGCAAAAAAACGGAAGGGAGATATTTGCCAAACTAATATGTAGAATTATTTACATATATATGTGTTGGAACAAACCTTAATAATCCCTCGGCCCCTGGATCACACGCGTGCGCGTCTAACGTAAGATTGATCATTGAAATAAAAGAATCGTCGTGTAGTACTCACATTTTATAATTATTGCACAAAATAACATTCACTCGTTTCACAAAAAAAAACACTTGTTGTAGGATATCCTTCCAATCCAAACGTCGCTAATATACTGTCGGGAATGAGGCTATCATCGTACCTACCTGTCAGTATTTCTCCCACCATTTTTTCCCCCTTCCTAAAACCAAGCTGCATTCTGATCGTCCGACTGATCGCGCCATCCCAACAGTAACAGGACACGGGCCGTGGACCCGCGTCCACGAGCCCAGTGTCAGATGAGCTCTAAGAGTCGCAATGGCTTCCGGCGCGGCAAATTAGGCATAGATGGCACATTTATTTATGTATATATATATATATAATTTTTTTTTTATTTTGTCACGCCTTTTTGCCGGTAGGGGTAGGCAGAGGTGAATAGACACCCACCTCAGGCCGTGGATCCGGGTCCACGAGCCCAGTGTCAGATGAGCTGTAAGAGCCGCTGTGGCTTGCAGCCCTGTCTACAACAAGAATATAGACACCCACATTTCGCCAGATGTGGTCAGATTAGGTCCCATGTAACTGGGGGCGAGCCTGTTGCCACTTTATTGGGGCCACCACACGCACACACACACACAAAGATGATTTAAGTGTATGGGTTTCCTCGCGATGTTTTTCTTCACCGTTTGTATCTCGCAGTTGTAACTAAAGTTCACAAATGTACATAACTTAAAATATTAAGTCATCGGTACATGCCGAGATTCGAACCTGCGACCCTCGGAATGAAAGCCACACGCTCTAGCCATTAGGCCAGCGAGCTAAAAGCTTCCCGGATATATTAGGGTGGGGAAAAAGAAATCCATTACTTTTTCGGTAGATGGCAGTAGTGATAAATTTATCGTAAAGTATCGATCAAACAGTTTCAGATTTATGCTCGTTGGAAAGGTGACATTTCGCAGTAAAAAAATTCTTTTGTTGTTTTTTGTTTGGTGCATTCAATTGTGAGTTACAGGGTGTTAAAAATGGAAGTGAACAAAGAGAAAATTCGGTACATTTTACAGTTTTTCTTTGACAAAGGCGAAAATGCAAGCCAGGCGGCTAAAGTTGTGAATGGTGTTTATGGACCCGATACTGTAACAGCCAATTATGTGCAATTTTGGTTTCGTAGATTCCGTTCAGGAATTTTTGAAGTTAAAGATGCACCTCGCACAGGTAGGCCGGTCGCCGAAAATGTTGATAAAATCGGAGAAATGATAGAAGTTGACCGGCATGTTAGCAGTCGTAACATCGCCCAGGAGCTTAAAATGGACCACAAAATAGTTTTAAACCATTTACACAAAGCTGGATTCAAAAAGAAGCTCGATGTTTGGGTGCCACACCAATTAACAGAAAAAAACATGATGGATCGAATTTCCATCTGCGAAGCCTTGGCCAAACGGAATGAGATAGACCCATTTCTTAAACGGATAGTGACTGGAGATGAGAAATGGATCACATACGATAACCCTGTGCGAAAACGATCATGGTCGAAAAGCGGTGAAGCACCTCAAACGGTGGCCAAACCAGGACTAACGGCCAGGAAGGTTCTGCTGTGCATTTGGTGGGACTGGAAGGGGATTATTTATTATGAGTTGTTTCCATATGGCCAAGCACTAAATTCTGATCTCTACTGTCAACAACTGAACCGTTTGAAGATAGCAATTGACCAGAAACGGGAAGAATTGGCCAACAGGAGAGGTGTTGTGTTCCACCAGGACAACGCTAGGCGACACACGTCCACAGTGACTCGCCAGAAACTTCGGGAGCTTGGTTGGGAAGTTTTAATACATCCGCCATACAGTCCGGACTTGGCACCAAGCGATTACCATCTTTTTCAAAATTTCTTTAGTGATAAAAAATTAGCATCTAGGGAAGATTGTGAAAATCGGCTACTTGAGTTTTTTGCAAATAGAGAGCAGGACTTCTACGAGAGAGGCATTATGAAGTTACCTTTAAAATGGCAACAAATCACAGAACAAAACGGTGCATATTTGACCCAAATCGGACAATCCGAAGCACGTTAAATAAAGTCCTGAAGTTCATATAAAAATAATGGATTTCTTTTTCCCCAACCTATTATATTATATATATCCGAGAAGGCAGTGCCGGGGCTACCACTCTAGTTTCTAATTCTCACACGAGAGACGGCCACCGGCGCTAGTAACATCCTCAGCGCCGACCAGCCGGGACCAGTTCCTTGGGAGCCAACACTGCTCACGGTCAGCGGGCGCACTGACATCTAGTTCATCTGATTATCGTGTTCAGAGAAGGCGTTGGTAGGTGCACTGTGGTCGCGACAAGTGTGTACTTGTGAAATTTGTTTAAGAATTAAGTGTAAAAGTTTCACGATAAAAAGAGGCACTATCGCATCGCGCCGCCCCCCGGCGGGTGCTCCGGGAAGGGGGCGCAAAGTCCGGGAAACGGGAAACTTTACAAATGAATACAATTTACGTGCGACGAGTGCACTTTGCGAACAAGTTAATTCCCTTTTAACGTTTCCTCAGCTCGCGTCGCGTCCCCGAGCTGCCCGAGCTGCACGAGCTGCACGAGCTGCACGAGCTGCCCGCGGCAAGATTTCGATTTAAACTATATAAAAAATTAAATGATAGGTTATGTAACCTGCCACCGCAAACGAGGGTTTTCTTCCACAGCGTCGCGTCGGCGTATCGTTCGCTGCGTCAGCTCGAGCTCGACACGGTCTTGGTCCAGATGCTCACTGGGTACGGAGGATTCTCCGAGTACCTTCACAGGTTCAAGCTCAAAGAGAGTCCTGCGTGCCTCTGTGACCCGACGGTGGACCAGACCGTGGTGCACATCCTCACATCCTGTCCCTTATTTGGGAGAGAAAGAGCGGATCTGGAGATTAAAATTGGAAAAAGGTTGTAGACGGAAGTCATTACCTCTCTGATGAGTGAGGACGAAAGTCGCAATATATTCCTTGTACATAGCACAACAATAACAGCCCAAATAATGGAAAGAAATAAAATTAAATGTAAATAAAATACGTAACAGAATAGAATAAAGATGAACCAAAGCAAGAGCGTGAAGAAGATAAGAAATAGAAACATTTTAATAGAAATAAAACAAACAAATGTAAATTTCAAAATTAAAAAGGAGAAAAAGAAGAAACAAATGTAAGATGGGATGATTTGTTTCAGGAACTGGATTGATTGTTTCAGCAATGACGAGGCGACCGCCTTCACTCAGCGAGAGCTATGAAAGGAGGGAATGAGACGGAGTAGGATAGGAGAGAAAAGAATGGAACATAAGTTTCGAAATGGTAGAAAAGAAAGGATAAAAGGAGGGAATGAAGAGGAAAAAAATCGTACAGTATTAAGATACGATGTCAAGTGAGTTGTAAATAAAGACTGACCCACAACGCAGGGGGGGGGACAATTATACAAAAAATTAATAAAAAAAGCCTGCCACTGCAGTCAGTGCACAGCTGCAGTCGGTGCTCGGCTTGGCAACTACAAAATCTTGTTAACTCTCTATTGCACATGAACTAACTCTGCTTCTCTGAATCAGCTAAAGGAAATATTCATGTATAAATGTTCCACTCAGAAACGAGTGACTCGGCCTGTTAACAATTATAACATACACATTCCACAGTATAGTACTACTCCACTTCTATGGAAACTCGTTCACTGTGCAAGCTATTCAACTCGGGGGTGCTCCGCGTTCCGGGGTCACGAGCGCACCGAGTAAACCAGCCGGTAAAACACTATCATATACTATTGCGGAACTATTTGCTGCACTGTATACCGTGCTATGATCATTTAGGGTAACTTGTTTGTGCGACTGGTGCTCCGACTACACTTGAGTAGTCGCCGGTGGGTTTAGGATGAATATTTTACACAGCTTATCTAGAAAGCAACTGAAGCACGTCCAGCGGGTAGTTCAGGAATTTTTACACGGTAGTTGAGATGCCTCTAGGCGCCGTCACTCAATTAAATAATAAGTCGAACCAGGTCTAATCGAAACAGTTTCTTGAAAGCTATATACATACAGCTCCCTGTTCTCGAGACTGGGACTGGGATAGCCATAAAAATGTAGTCCGTTCTAGAAGAGATATGAAATCGAAGGTTGCAGAAAACTGGCTATGGACGTGGAAATGGCATTGAACCGTTGGAAACTGACTCCGATTCGGACAGTAAGCTTGTGAAGATTGCTCTTTCGGTGTCAGCGCCGATAACTTTCGATGTAATCAATTCAGCGTCATGAATATTTAAATTGAGCGGTTAAAGGGGAAGCCCCGGGCCCGCCGCGCGCCGCCCGCCGCCTGCCGCCCGCCGCCCGCCGCGCGCCGCCGCGTCCGGCCGGGTCAGCCCGTGGCGGCGGCGAGTAAGCTCATTGAAATATATGATATTTTGAAAAGTTCTACGTAGTATTATTTATAATTAGACCGCGCCTGTGGTGCACGGTGCACGGTGCACGGTGCACGGTGCACGGTGCACCGGGCGGGGGTTTAGATTTTACGTTTGTTTAATTAAAAAGGCATAATTAGCCGATTGCCGCCAAGCAGTCACATTTAAATAGTCAACACGCTGGAACAGGTGTCGCGCCGCGCCCGGAAGGAAGCACATCGCGCGCATCCCCCACCCCCGTCCCTACGGAGCGCGCGCGCGCACGCGCACCGACTAATCTAAACTTTTTTATTCTCAATTTATTATAAAAGCGTAAGGGAAGTTCTTTGAACGTATATAATTAGTTTGTAGGATGTTTCAGGAAGTGCCTCCGATACTGCGGACCGTTGATCAACAAAGTGCGCTTGCGGTCTGCCGACGGCCGCCCACGCGTGGGCCGAGTGACGCAGGGCATTGGGGTACCGCTACAGTTGCGGTGGGTGGTACTTTGTTATACACAATACTCACACAGACATGGGCTTACATTTATATAGATATTTTCAGTTTACAGACCAAATTATATGTACTATCATGTAAAATGTTTGTGTGTGTGTAAAAAATATTTAATTTTGGCAACTGCACCGGCGCAGTGCGCACTGCAGTCAGCGGCGACGCAGCGTGCGGAACAGGAGTAACCTCCGCGTGGTCACACACTTAGACTGTGCTTCAGTGCTTACGTATTGGTCTAGTCAATCTCCGAAAAAAGATTGTGGCGTGGCGGGGTCGGCGGCTAATTATAATCATTATGACCACCACTCGGCTCGACAAGAACGTCAGCGCATTGTATCTGAGTTCGACAAGCCACGGCGTGGAAGCTGTTGGAAAGTGCCACCTCCACCTCCAGAGCGAGTGCTTTAAGTGAAACGCTTTATTTGTTCATTATTAGAGTGTTGGAACTTTCACGCTCGCAAATGTGAGCCTGCGCGTGCGCCGGCAGGAGCAGCCATTTGTCATCAGAGACCGCACACAGGAACCGCATCACCTGCTGAGGGTGGTGGTAGCTCGTAGCTCGTGCAGCTCACGTATCGTATGTGCCCTCGGCGATGGCGACTTTCTTATAACATTTAAAAATTAATATTTTTCTCAGAAACATTTTCTTTTATTAAACTGGACGCGACTCACCTCGACGGGAGTGCGCCGCAGCACCGACGAGCGAATCGCACGTGCCGCTGCCCAGCGGGTGCGGGGTCCGACGCGCAGGCAGCGAGTGAAAGCCCCAGGCTCAGCGAACACGTCATTCCGGAAGCGACGGCCGCTGTCCGGTGCTCTCCCATGGGCGAAAGATTTATTGAAATAAATATTATTAATATTCTAACAGTATCACTTTTTTCCCACGACTAAATACATTCTCCAGGGTGTCGTTACATTTTCAGGGGAGCGAATGCGCAGTACACCGGAAGTGTAGCGCTAAGTAATGGACGCACATTGAACCCGAGACAGACCCTCGCAAAAGGCCCGCAGAGAGCTTCGAGCTGTTACTGTAATTTAAAATTACTGAAGTTCTCACTGAAAATATTACAACGATGTTACTCCATTACTGTATAATGCGGACTACGGGGGCTTTGCGTTACGCAACGCGGCGCCGCCTCGCGGGGCGTTCCTCCAGCCCCTGCCTCGCAATTGTAATGATAATGACAACTGATAATGATAATGACGACACATGAAGTTCTCAATGCAGCAATGTCCAATAGCTATGTCCGTGTGCAGGTGGTGTAATACCGCAGTGTAAGTTGTAAATGTGGTGATGGTGCAGCCTCTTTCCACCTAACCGGAGCCCCGAGTGCGCGCGCAGGCGCGTTACACCCGCTCGCCGAGCCCGCGCCCGCGCCCGCGCCGCGCGCACTCGCACCGCGCACCGCGCACCGATCGCTTGGTTGAGTGGGCCACCGGTCCAGCTCCCGCTGCGGAGCAACTCGCGGAGGCGCCGCGACTACCAAAGCAATTACACAAAACATTCAATGATTTAAATGTTTGATAATTACAGTTAGCGGTCGTTCCACGCAAAGCGCCGCACCACCGAGCGCACCGCGCACCGCGCACCGCGCACCGCGCACCGCGCACCGCGCACCGCGCACCGCGCACCGCGCACCGCGCACCGCGCACTGCGCACTGCGCACCGCGCACCGCGCACCGCGCACCGCGCACCGCGCACTGCGCACTGCGCACCGCGCACTGCGCACCGCGCACCGCGCACTGCGCACCGCGCACCGCGCACTGCGCACTGCGCACTGCGCACCGCGCACCGCGCACCGCGCGCCGCACGCCGCACGCCGCACGCCGCACGCCGCACGCCGCGCGACTCAAAACTTTTAACGAGTTAACTGTTTAAAGCGGAATAAACGCGTGCACAGCTCGCGATGCAACAGGTACCTGTGTGTAAATACAGACGAGACCACCCAGTCCTCGTGAATATGTTCCACAAAGTGATATGTCTGACAAACTTCGGAGATAACGGATTGAACCAGATTCATTTATACCTCCCTCTGTAGCACTACCCGGTGCAGCGCCGCCCGGTGCAGCGCCGCCCGGTGCAGCGCCGCCCGGTGCAGCGCCGCCCGGTGCAGCGCCGCCCGGTGCAGCGCCGCCCGGTGCAGCGCGAGCACGTGAATTTTAGTAAAGTCGGTATCACCATTTTGTCCAAAAAACATTACAAATAAATAAACTTGTAATAACTGACGTCGTGACGCGGAATGCCAGGACATATACACACATAAAATATAAACATACAGCCGGCGGCGAGGCCCGGTGCCGGTGCGGAGGCTCGCGGCGAGGCCCGGTGCCGGTGCGGAGGCTCGCGGCGCGGCCCGGTGCCGGTGCGGAGGCTCGCGGCGCCGCGTCTCCGCAAACGGCTAATTATATTTTTGTAGGTCTTCCCGTACAGTGCACACCGCAGGTTGTTGTTGAAGATGATCAGCTCGATGAACAAGTAAAGACTGAACTTTTAATGCAATAAAATGATATTGTGCGTTGAACAGATAACGAAAGCGACGCGAAATGAAGACGCGCAGCCCAGTCGGAAGAAACCATTTGGGGTGGGTGGGCACACGGCCCGGTCCCGGTTAAATTGTGTTAGCAGGGGTAGTTTTGTTGTTTTTGTTTTGTGTTCGCTTGCGGAACACGTTGAGAGATTTCGTCGGGAAAGTTACACAAAAAACTATTTGTTTTCATTCACTTAGCCAACTCTTTAAAGTGATTAAAACTTAGTCGGAGGTGCAAACACATCCGTTAGCCGCGCGCGCTCACCGGAAGGGAACTGTTTATAAGTAATGTTGCGCTACGCGCGGCTGCTTATCAGTATATAAAGAAACGTTGATGGTAACCTCGCGCTGTTAACGCGCGGTGCACGGCTGGTGGTGCACGGCTGGTGGTGCACGGCTGGTGCTGCACGGCTGGTGCTGCACGGCTGGTTCTGCACGGCTGGTGGTGCACGGCACGCACCTGGCACTCCGCTCAAGTACCAGCAATGTACTGAACCACCGCGCTGCAGTTGTTGACTTGAAAATTCGTTGCAAGTTGCACATTTTTTTCTGCGAAACCTCCGCTGAAGAAAATAACAACAAACAGTGACAGCCCGGCTATCATAAATCAATTAGAGACAACGGCCGGTGCCGATGATGGACGCGCGCCGACGGCGACCTTTGAAGAATTTAATAAATTACTTATCGCTGTTCTGGAGCTTAACGTTTGTATGCGCGCTCGCACCGAGCTGGTGGGGGCCTCCCCACCGCGACACGCGACCTGATCAACGATACAGTGATTAGGTCGCCGCGGCGGCCGGTCGGTGCACATCGTGCATTCAATGAATCAATACGCGCGCACTAATCAAAACTCGTAGCGGCGCGAGTGCGCCCCACGTGCAGTCGCGTGAGCTGCATCGCAACGTACACAGCAGTCAATGGAAATGTTGAGTTGTCGCCCGCGCGCGCGCACCGGGTGCGCCAGTGAACCAGAGCATTACAACTGTCCACCTCGCCAAGTGTTGCCTTGGTATAAAATTCCAGGAGTAAATTTGCGAGCGCTATCCGGTTCCGGTTGCGCGCCGACCGGCTGTAATTTTTTTTGAGACTGATCTTTTGATTTATTAGAAACAGCACAAGTTATTTGGCTACAGATAAATGACTACTAATGAAAAATGCCGCTGACTGCGTTTAATGGTGATCGATACTTCACCTAGCTGCCCGCCCGCCATTTGTTAATCAAACTTATAATACAGCATTCACTGTTATTGTTTCATTGCTACGTGCGGCTACGCGCTGTGCGCCGCCGCCTACGCGCTGTGCGCCGCCGGCTACTCGCTGTGCGCCGCCGCCTACGCGCTGTGCGCCGCCGGCTACGCGCTGTGCGCCGCCGGCTACGCGCTGTGCGCCGCCGGCTACGCGCTGTGCGCCGCCGGCTACGCGCTGTGCGCCGCCGACTGCTCGCTGATGCGCCGCCGACTGCTCGCTGATGCGCCGCCGACTGCTCGCTGATGCGCCGCCGACTGCTCGCTGATGCGCCGCCGACTGCTCGCTGATGCGCCGCCGGCTACTCGCTGTGCGCCGCCGGCTACTCGCTGTGCGCCGCCGACTGCTCGCTGATGCGCCGCCGACTGCTCGCTGATGCGCCGCCGACTGCTCGCTGATGCGCCGCCGACTGCTCGCTGATGCGCCGCCGACTGCTCGCTGATGCGCCGCCGGCTACTCGCTGTGCGCCGCCGACTGCTCGCTGATGCGCCGCCGGCTACTCGCTGTGCGCCGCCGCCTACGCGCTGTGCGCCGCCGGCTGCTCGCTGTGCGCCGCCGACTGCTCGCTGATGCGCCGCCGACTGCTCGCTGATGCGCCGCCGACTGCTCGCTGATGCGCCGCCGACTGCTCGCTGATGCGCCGCCGACTGCTCGCTGATGCGCCGCCGACTGCTCGCTGATGCGCCGCCGACTACGCGCTGTGCGCCGCCGGCTACTCGCTGTGTGCCGCCGCCTACTCGCTGTGCGCCGCCGACTGCTCGCTGATGCGCCGCCGACTGCTCGCTGATGCGCCGCCGACTGCTCGCTGATGCGCCGCCGACTGCTCGCTGATGCGCCGCCGACTACGCGCTGTGCGCCGCCGGCTACTCGCTGTGCGCCGCCGGCTACTCGCTGTGTGCCGCCGCCTACTCGCTGTGCGCCGCCGACTGCTCGCTGATGCGCCGCCGACTGCTCGCTGATGCGCCGCCGGCTACGCGCTGTGCGCCGCCGGCTACTCGCTGTGCGCCGCCGACTGCTCGCTGATGCGCCGCCGACTGCTCGCTGATGCGCCGCCGACTGCTCGCTGATGCGCCGCCGACTGCTCGCTGATGCGCCGCCGACTGCTCGCTGATGCGCCGCCGACTACGCGCTGTGCGCCGCCGACTGCTCGCTGATGCGCCGCCGACTACGCGCTGTGCGCCGCCGACTGCTCGCTGATGCGCCGCCGACTGCTCGCTGATGCGCCGCCGACTGCTCGCTGATGCGCCGCCGACTGCTCGCTGATGCGCCGCCGACTGCTCGCTGATGCGCCGCCGACTACGCGCTGTGCGCCGCCGGCTACGCGCTGTGCGCCGCCGCCTACGCGCTGTGCGCCGCCGACTGCTCGCTGATGCGCCGCCGACTGCTCGCTGATGCGCCGCCGACTACGCGCTGTGCGCCGCCGACTGCTCGCTGATGCGCCGCCGACTGCTCGCTGATGCGCCGCCGACTGCTCGCTGATGCGCCG
Organism: Troides helena; assembly: GCA_029286815.1. Lineage (NCBI taxonomy): Eukaryota > Metazoa > Arthropoda > Insecta > Lepidoptera > Papilionidae > Troides > Troides helena. Next base: position 134,681 of record JAGSMV010000013.1, read on the forward strand.
CCGACTGCTCGCTGATGCGCCGCCGACTGCTCGCTGATGCGCCGCCGACTACGCGCTGTGCGCCGCCGGCTACGCGCTGTGCGCCGCCGACTGCTCGCTGATGCGCCGCCGACTGCTCGCTGATGCGCCGCCGACTGCTCGCTGATGCGCCGCCGACTACGCGCTGTGCGCCGCCGGCTACTCGCTGTGCGCCGCCGACTGCTCGCTGATGCGCCGCCGACTGCTCGCTGATGCGCCGCCGACTACGCGCTGTGCGCCGCCGCCTACGCGCTGTGCGCCGCCGGCTACTCGCTGTGCGCCGCCGCCTACGCGCTGTGCGCCGCCGGCTACGCGCTGTGCGCCGCCGGCTACGCGCTGTGCGCCGCCGGCTACGCGCTGTGCGCCGCCGGCTACGCGCTGTGCGCCGCCGCCTACGCGCTGTGCGCCGCCGGCTACGCGCTGTGCACCGCATCGCGCCGCACCGCTCCCCCGGGGCACGTGCCGAGGGCGTGAGGGGGTGGGGACATGTTGTAATTCAATAAAACGGATATATAACGCAGACCCGCGCGCAGCGACTAGTTAGTTAGTTAGAAAATTGTGTGTAATTAGAAAGGCAGGAAGGATGGGTAGGCGGCTGGGTCGCGGTGTTTAATTAAACTGAATGTAGACGTGCGCTCCCGCTGTGCAGCTTGTAGCCGCCGCCTGTCGGACCGCGCAGTGCAATGCAGTGCAGTGCAATTGAGGTTCCTTGTGTTTAGCTTGCGGAGAAATAAATAAATGCAGAAGGAATGAATAAATATTTAATATTCGTTTCCTTACGTCGCGCTCGTGCTGCAGCATCCCGCATCCCGCATCCCGCACCCTGCATCCCACGACACAAGCAAATGATTTTTTTAGATGTAACGCACCGAGATATAACCAACTCCAATTTGATTCATCTCACAAGAGTCTTAAATTTGGATTAACAATGAAATCAATGTGTACACGTTCTGTTGCACAATTTCATTTATTTTCAGTTAAATAAATAACATAAGTTAAATCGTATCAACTACATATAAATAAAAACATCAACAAATTGACGTATGATGAATTATACTAAAAACAATAATTAGTTTTGTTACGTTGTATTGCTTTACAGGTACCACCGGGCTTGTTGTCCAGCTCCTGCCGACGCGGTGCCGCTGGCCTGCCGACGGGAGTCATCCCCGCACCCCCATCCCCCCACGGGATCGCCCCGCTTGTCTCATCGCTCCGCTGTGTTGAGAATATCTCACCCCACCACATCCACTTTTTAAGTGATCCTTCCACAACGGGTTCGCGGCTACGTCGCGGCCACGTCGCGGCCACGTCGCGTGCGCGGACGAGTTAAATACAACGCGTACTTAACGGAACGTGATTTTGTCGTTGCAAAATGAGTTCATAAAACACCCTCGAATGAAACACGTTCTTAGTGTACGGAGCGAAAAAACGGCGGTGCATCCGAGCTACAAGCTACAGGCTACAGGCTGCAGGCTGCAGGCTGCAGGCTGCAGGCTGCAGGGGTACGGGGGCGGGTCGGGGGTAGACAATTGATTTGAGTTCTTTGGACACCTTCCGCACCGCCGACGGTGCACACGGTAGATACACACTGGCCAACATAATGCCAGTGGTTGGCTTTTGGTTAAGAAACATGACTCGTTTGTACAGATAATAAACAAACATAAATCATTCCGGTCCGCCAGCTCCACTCGAACACTTCCGGCCGCAGCGCTTCCACCGAGGTCCGAGTGTGCCGGTGCGCGGGCGGGGTCCGCGCACGCGCTGGCTGCACCGCATCAGATTTACTTAAATGTTATGCTCGTTGAAACTGCCGCGTTCCTATGGCAACGCTTCGCACTCCCGCCACCACACGCTCTCCGTTCGTGCATTGCGACACTAAAACCTTGTACTCGCGCCTGCCGCTCGGAGCTTGGGGCGGTTCCAACGAGCGCGTTGCTGCTTGCTATTGAACCTAATGTTATCAACTTGAATATGAATAGTAATTAAGCTAGAACAGTTGTCTGTCAAAATTTTTGGACGATTTTTTTGCTTTTACTGCCGCCATCGTCGTGTTCGGGACCTTTGACCCCTTCCTCTGAAAGATAAAACGAACGAAGCGTTACTAATACACACACAGACACCCACACACGCACACGCACACACACATGGCGAGTGCTGTTATAGTGTTTGTAAAGTTGAATGCTTTAAAATATAAATGTCGTGAACAGCGACCGCCTCGCTCACCTATTGATTTGTCAGGCCGCGGCTCATTCCAGTCCTGAACTTCTCCCGACATGAAAAGGAGGAAGAAGAGGTTGCTGAGGAAGTAGAATGCGATCGAAATGAAGAACACATTCCGCCACTCCGTGGCACTCGACTGCAAGAGATATCATGCATAATGTATACAACTGTACAGTGTTATTAGATATAGTTCGTTGTGTGACATTAATTCAAGTTGGGCACTTTTGGTGCACAGCACAGTGAACGGTTTAGGCGACTTAGAACAATATCCAAACTAACAATTAGGCCAAGCAAAGAGACGTCTACAGACATCTTAGATATCGTCACTTACGAACGTTCAAGGACAAACTAGTAAGTGTTTTGCACTTACTTATTAAAAACTTTGTTACCCAACATCAGGTGAAATTGCTTTCATTGCACCGATCTACATAAGACAAGGAATTGAAAGGTACTTACTTCATCTTTAACAACAAGAGACACACTCAGGGGCGCCATGATGGAGAAAATGTTTCCGCATCCGTTGGTTATGCCCATCAGCGTGCTGGCGAAGTTCGGCGACAAGTCGATGTGTGAAATCTAAAGTGTCGGAGAGCAGCACGGGTTTATGTCAACAAGCTTGTGAACGAATCGATCATTTCCTGGCCAGGACGACCGAATGGAGCACCAGCTGATCATCCCGAAGAGACGAAGAGTAAATATATTTAATTGTGAGTGAACGAGCGCCGGTCGGGACGTGGGCACGGCACCACGCTACGCTCATCCCCTTGAGACAACAGACATTGCGATTCGTTACGTAATACTACACAGCGGAAGTTGACAATGTGGCAATACCTATCTAGACCGCTTCCTGTACCAGACCTTCACCGGCGTCAGTTATTTTAAAAAAAAATGATATCTGCTTACCAGGAAGCCGACGTAATGAGCTCCGTTAAGTCCCACCGTGAGCGTCAGTACGGCGACCGCGAGGGTCAGGTGGCCAGCCGGTATGTAGGAGAGGCCCAGCAGCGCGGCGGCCGGACCCCAGAACGCTAGCAAACGGACACAAGTGATTTTATTCATCAATTTCTTGGCCCTGGCGGCAAGGTGTCGGCGAGGTGGCGGCCCTGGCGGCAAGGTGTCGGCGAGGTGGCGGCGAGGTGGCGGCGAGGTGCCGGCCGACGACGGGTGACAACAACCGCAACCGTGTACTACTACCACAACAGGGGAAATAGGGGTCATTATGTTTTGTTGTAAACGGATACAAGTGCATGGTCTTAGCCACCGGCACGGTGGTGCGTGGTGCGTGGTGCGTGGTGCGTGGTGCGTGGTGCGTGGTGCGTGGTGCGTGGTGCGTGGTGCGTGGTGCGTGGTGCGTGGTGTGTGGTTCGCCGGCGTGCGACGGGCAGCGGGCTGGCCTGTCGCAAGGGAATTACCGATCGTGTTGAACAACTTGCGCGCGGTGGGCAGCGCGACAATGTTCCTATTCACCAGGAAGTCCGCGGACCAGCTGAACACGAAACTCAGTATGTACATGGCCGCATAGGGCAGGGCTGACAGCAGACCGTTCTGAAAAGAGGATACCGGCAAGATCACAGCAGTGCTCACAAACAAGTTGGATCGGCGAAAGGCACACGCGTGCAAACACACACACACACACGCACACTAAACACACACACACACACACTAAACACACACACCCATTAAACACACTACTCCGTCGCAGTAAACACCTACACGCAGTATTCCACACAGAGCACACAACCCCCGCAAAAGTCCTACACGATACCTAGATTTATGTCTACTTCAGCGCTCTTATATAATATATTGAATAATGTTACGGAAGTTAACGTAAGCACCACCACCACCAAGGGATTACTTATTAAGAGCTTCTTGTTACCGGCACAGCATTCAAGTTATTGGCGACGCAAACGGAAGGATATACACACTGCCCTTGAAATTTAGCGAGGGAGTGTGTTGAATGGTCAGGGAGTACTCAGCCGTCTGTCCGGCACTATTTTGACGGGTACGTGACCCTGGCTTCCCGAGCTACTACTGACTTCTTTCTGCTCTTTCCGGGTCAGTAGTATCCCCTCTTATTGTTAACCCCTTCCCAAAGTCCACATTCCCTTACTTTACACATCTCCCTACCTAATCCTTCTCATTTCCCCTCCGCCAAGCCAGTGGTAGGCCGTGCCCAAGTGCTGCGTGCCCAGAGGCGAGTCTGGGATTAGCGTGCCATTGCCCTGGGACCGGGTGACCCCAGAATAAGGCTAACCTTGCCCAAACATGCGGGGCTCTGTTTGGGTCGACGAATTTTTCCCTTGCTGCTCGTGGGAACGCTGATGAGGAAACACATTTCGTACCAGAATGGCGGCGACGAGGTTCGCAACCCGTCACGTCTCGTCTCCCGGGGGAGCGAAAAGTGGGCTGCCGATAGCCACTTTGCTACTTTGAATGTCAGAGGAGGAATGAAAGATAAAATTGATGATGTATGTGAGATGATGAGGGAAAGAAGAATTGATATTCTATGTGTGAATGAAACTAAGCGGAAAGGATGCGACACCACCATACATGGACCTTACACAGCCTACTGGTCAGGAGTCCCTGAAACCAGCAGAGGCTGTCAAGGAATTGGTGTGCTGCTTTCTGCTAGAATGAACGAATGTATGACTGATTTTGGGTGTGTGAGTCCTCGACTCATGTGGGTGAGTTGAAGGTTGGTCTTACCCGCATCTTCATTCTAGGGTATATGCTCCACAAGATGCAGGATGGAACCGGTCTTCGAGAGCCCAAACCGAAAGGGAAGAATTTTGGCATAGTCTGAAAGATGTTCTGAATGAATGTAAGCGTAATGAAAGAATTGTAATGCTTGGAGATTTTAATGGATGGGTTGGAGTGCAGCGTGAGGATATGAAACTGTGTTAGGAAATTCGGTGATCAAAGAGTGAATGAAAATGGAAAGAATCTGCTTGAGGTCTGCTTGGAGTGGAATCTTGTGGTAACAAACACAATGTTTGAGCACAAGAAGATCCACAGGTATACAAGAAAAGAAGGAAACCAGGAAAGTATGATTGATTTTTAATGGTCGATAAGAGATTGAGAAAGAAAGTGCTAGACACCAGGGTGTACCGTGGCACTGCCATCGACACTGATCACTTCCTGGTGTTATGTCGATTAAGGGGGATCTTTAGGCGATGGCGGCATCATGTTCGAGAACCCATTAGTGTGCTAGAAAGAGTGAAAGTCGAGGTTTTGCAAGATGATGAAATGAGAGTAGTATAAGAGTAAATTGACTGATAAGTTTGACAGATTAGAAGGAATGTGTGAGGTTGAAGAGTTATGGAAGTCGATCAAGGATGGAGTTGTGAATGTGGCCACTGATGTATGTGGTGTGAGCAAGAGAAGAAAAGGAAGTATGTTGAAGACTGTAAGTGCAAAAATTCGGAAGGCGGTGTCTGAAAAGAGGAAAGCATGGCAGGATTGGTTGGCAGCAAAAGCCAATCATAGAATGGACAAGGCAACGATAGAGGATGTACAAAATGCGAAGAATGAGTATAAAAGACGTAAAACCGTAACAAAGGAAGTGGTGGAAAGAAAGAAAATGAATGATAGAGATGAATTTGAAAGAAGGTTATCTGAGGACTTCCGGACGAACATTAAGTTTTTCTGGAAGGCCATAAGAATAGCCAGAGCTAATAAAACAAGCTCACATGGCGAAATTAGGAACCAGAATGGAAGCTTTGTGGCAGGTGAAGAATGTATCCTAAAGAGGTGGAGGAAATATTTTGAAAGTTTGTTCGAGAAAGAGGATATACATGTGCCAAACCCCGGTAGAGATCAAACTGAAGTGGGGATGAAAGTAATATTAGTATGAAAGAGATTTTAGATGCAATGAATAGTATGAAGTTGGGTAAGGCTGCAGGATATGATAGGATTACGGTCGAGATGCTCAGAGCTGGACAGGGCGTGGTAGCTAGTCAGCTGTACTACCTTTTCAATCTTTGTTGGAAAAGCGGCAAAGTGCCAGATGACTGGTGCAAAGCCGTAATCGTTCCGGTATATAAAGGAAAAGGGTCACAGCAAGACTGTAAAAACTATCGTGGCATTAGCTTACTGAGCGTCGTCGGCAAACTGTATGCAAAGATACTGATTAAAGAGTGATGAATGAAACTGAAGAAAATTTGGGATGTACAAGCAGGATTTAGAAGTGGAATGGGATGCATGGACCAGGTCTTTTCCTTACGTAGCATTACCGAAAAATGTTTGGCACATAGCCAAAAGGTCTATTGCGCTTTCGTAGATTTGGAAAAAGCCTATGACAGAGTGGTGAGGAATGAATTGTGGTCCATATTGTCTGCTTATGGGGTGAACAGCACGCTGATACGAGCATTGAAATCACTTTATGAGGGTTCTAGTGCTTGTGTCAGGATAAACGGAGCTTACTCAGACTGGTTTAACATCCAGAAGGGTGTTAGACAGGGATGTGTGGCCTCGCCGTGGCTGTTTAACCTATTTTTAGACAATTGCTTGAAAGATTTGAAAGATAGTGAGTATGGACTAAGAATGAATGAGTTGACCGTCAAGTGCCTCCTATACGCGGATGATCAAGTTTTATTGTCATCATCGGAGAGGAGTTGCAAGCGATGGTCGACATGGTGCATGGAGCTTTAACAAGCAAAGGAATGAAAGTGAATGTAAGCAAGACGAAAGTAATGGTTTTGAAAGAGAAGAATGTATGACAAACTGTGACATTATGATTGAGGGACAAAAGTGGAACAAGTGAAAGAATTTGTATATCTGGGTTCACAGTTTACGAGAGATGGCAAGTGTGATGGTGATATTGAAAGAAGAGTTTTAAAGGGAATCAAGTCAATGGGGCACTTCATAACTTTATGAATAGCCGGAACGTTTCACAAAGTGCACGACTGGCTGTGCATAGAGGCGTGTTGGTCCCCACTGATGTATGGTAGTGAATGTTGGGTATGGCAGAAGAAACATGAAAGTAGGATTAATGCTGTGGAGATGAAGCCTGAGAAGTATAACTGGAGTGAAACGGATGGACAAAGTGAGGAACAGTGTGATAAGGAAGCGGTGCGGTGTGGTTGAAGATGTAGTGACAAGGATAGAGAAAGGGATGCTTAGATGGTTCGGCCATGTCGAAAGAATGGATGAAAGAAGATTAACGAAAAGAAATATACAAGGTAAGAATGATTGGAAAAATCGGTGCAGGCCGACCTAGACGGACATACTCCGATCAAATCGGAGATGTCCTAAAGAAAGGCCGGATCAAAAGCACACGCAACCGACGAGCGTGCATGAAGACGCTTATGAAAGTGGAGGAAGCGAGAGAGGTGTGCCAGGATCGTAGCAGGTGGAGAGAGGTGGTCTCTGCCTACCCCGCTGGGAACGAGGCGTGATATATATGTATATATGTATGTATGTGTTGATCACCTAAACTTAAGTAATGTATCGTAAAGTGATTGTTTTACTTAGTACTTACGCTTTTTATGTTAACTCCGAGTACTTTACTCATGTAGGATGGGATCTCTGTAAGTAGCGTCCAAAAGCCTAGACTCTGTCCGCTGTGGGCCAGGAGAATCGCCCAGAAGGGCAGCGAAGTCCAAATACTCCTCCACGGTGTAGTCATTTTCTGTAAACAAATTTACCTCTATAAACTAGGCTTTTCATTGTCAAAATATCCCCCCAACGGAACCGCGCGGCCGCCGCCCTCCGCGGCCATGACAGCGGAGCACAATTCCCACGCTGCCGCTCGTCGGCGGAACTAGGCGCGGCGCCGTTGTTCGCCGCTACCATCTCCAGTAACAAACCGGAAGTTTACTACCAGTTTACAGATTTTCAAACTATTGTAATAAAAAAGACGACGGGCGCCTTCAAAATTTATCTGAGCAAATGTTTTGAAGGGAAGCATTTCCTTGTTAGTAGTAAGTGAACGCGATGCGCCGCCGGACTCATTGCGCAGGAGTAGAGCTCGCGCGCCTCCGGCACGTCGCAGCACCAGCACCGGCCACGTACAGCACATGTGCAACTCTACATTTGGATGCTGCAATTCATCGCTAGTAATTTTGGTCGGAGTCGGGTGCCGCATAAGTTAGCGGCTAATGTGGTCGGCACGGTGTGCAGCGCGCTCCGACCGCGCTCCCCGGTGGGGGTTGTGACCAAGCGAACGGGGCTGTACTTCTTAAACAAATTTCATAATTCAGTTTAATTATACAATTGCATTGAGCAGCTCGCAGCAAATACATCCTTATATGTCTGAATACCTTTTGTTCACTTAAATCTGCAGATCCAACGCTAGTCTCGATGTATTTTCTCTCTTCTTTCGAGATCCACCTGCAACTGCTTGGCGTGGATGCGCCAAAAATCATCCACACCCCCCCGAGGACCAAGCACGCGATGCCCGCCGTGTAGAAAACGGAGGGCCAGCCCCACGGGCCCGCAGAGAGCACGCCGGCAGTCATCATCTCGATGATAGTACCGAGCTGAGCTCCTGGTAAATAAACAGCACTGTCCCAGTAACACCACTTAAAAATGCACACCACGAACCTGATCCAAAATTCTTATTGCTTCCATTTCTGCTCACGACAAACGGACGAGAGTGGGGGAGCACAAGTCCAAAGTGAAGCTAAAGCCCGAACACTTCCATACAACAAATGGAACAACGTCGGGAACCCTCTCGCACGACCGGCCGTGTGTACACGTGCGTGTGCGCGCGTGCGTGCGTGCGTGCGCATGCGTGTGTGTGTGTGTACTTTTTAAGCGATGTACAAAGAGGCCGCGCATAGAAATTTTATATTAAAACTAAACCAGACCGAAAAATTGTCAAAAAACGATACCCTCGCAGACAGCGACATCGAGCCGCTGGTGCGGTTCGGTCTAGCCGGTGGCGTGCGGGTCCGCACACGGTGCCATACACATACACATACACATACACTTCACTCACCGGCATAAACAAAAGTGCCCATCCTGCTCCTCTCCGTCGCGGGCGCCCACTGCCCCAGCAGGCCGTGCAGGCTCGGGTACAAAAGGCCCTGGGATAGGCCCATCAGGATGCGACAGGCACAGACCGCTATCCAATCACCCTGGTGGAACAATAGAATATTGATGGATATGATTGCATGGAGCAACTTTGGTAAGTATTGCATGAACCATCTGTAACATTTTAGACTTGCGCGAAGGACTGGCGGCCGATGTGGCGGTCGCACGCGAGGCAGCGCGGTGCTGGCCGACGTCCCGCTAGCTGGACCGACGATCTGATGACGATCGCGCAGCATCGTTCATTGTGGAAATTCTTGAGGGAGGTCTGTGCTCAGCAGTGGGCGTTATCCGCCAATTAATATAACACTGCAATGAGCGTCCACGTAATGCACGCAGCGAGCTTCCTCTAACCGAGTGCAGTGGGAACCGCGCGCGACACAGAAATTCGCCGCGTCTCTTTACGGTGGAAAAACCGGATGCAGAACTCATAGCAACACTCAAAATTTTTACCCTACCTTTGTAGCTGCTAGCGGTGTGATCAGGTTGATGACTCCGGTGATAACCATCGCGAGGAAAATAAACACTTTCCCGCCGAACCGTCCCGTCAGCAGACCTGCCGGGATCTGCAGCACGATGTAGCCCCAGAAAAACGACGACAGAATCGTGTCTTGGATGCTCCTCTCCCAATTGAATATCTGAAATCCACAACTTTCTAAGTTATGATTTTCCAGTTTTACCCATTGTTACTTTGTTTTTATCTAATTTAATTAGTGTTATGTTTGAGAATTTATGAAAGCTGCGGAGCTTGTCTTACGGAGAGCTGAATTTTCTGAATTCAATAAATTGACATTGGCCCCGGCGGTACACCCGCGCGGCTCCGGCGCGGCTCCGGCGCGGAGGGTGTTAGCATAATTTCCACGTCACACCTCGCGCCGCCACGTGAAGAGGGTTGAACGTGGGGCCGCGCGCACAATATTACTATTGTGGGGAGCACCCTCGCCTACAAATTGCGAAAAAAAGGCTCGGCGAGATTGGACCTCCGATATACGCAAAAAATACAAATCTGATGTTAGATAATCTTATAGCAAAATGAATAACGGTTCATGTTGTTAATACAACACGGGTACGTTGGAACTGATGGCGGCCGACACTTCCGCCTGGCCAACGTTACGCAAAGCGCGCACGGCAGTTCCGCCGCCGGGCGGTGGCGTGCAATAGCACTGTCTACACGCGCCAAGGAGGCGTGTCATCCCTCTTTAAGGGCCTGTACACGACCTCACGTGTGACGCGGTGTCGTGTAGACGGACGGCGGGTGGCAGGTGGTAGGTGGCAGATGGCAGATGTTGGGCAGCACCGGCGCGCTCGCGCTGCTCGTCGCGACACTCATCGACAAGTGCAGAGTCCAGCGCGCGCCCGAGCCAGTGACATATAGGTTTAATCAATTATTGTATAACTGTTGTCCGTGTCATTCCACAAAGCGAAGCGACGACTGGGACATTCACCCGGTGTTCAGTGTTACACCTGTCCACGACATTGTGTCATTAGTTAGAATGATATGCACAAGACCACTTTGTGCTCGTAGCTATGAGATATAAGATATTGAATTTCGATAGCCTAGTGATTTCACTAGCTACAACGCCCTTTTAAACTGGAATACAGTAATGTTGTTTGCCTGCAATACGCGCTGCGGTGATACCAACCCAGACGGTCTCCGGCAACAAAAACCTACCACCAATGCCAACGCTCTCCCATAGCCCCTCCAATTATTTGGCCACATGGGCCGAGTCATGAGGGGTTTATGGTATTTTTGCTGTCTTTACCGGTTGTCCTTTGTATCCTTTACACTTTCTGAGACGCGTAAACGTCGTTCTACCGTCGCAATACCAACTACATGATTACGTGGGTCTGTGACGTGTCTGGTCTCGTCCAAACCCACTCCGGATGTCGAACCATCGATGCGCGTAATTTCTCAGCCGTCTAAAATTCACCTTCGAACTCACCAAGTCCATGAAGTAAACCGGGCCTATAATTAATTTCTGCATCCCATTCACCATCGCAGGCCTCGTCTCTTCACACATTGGGCACCCCCACAGTGCGTGGTGCACGTCCTCCTCCTGGGCCAAGGTGTAGTGTCACGTCTATCCTCGTAATGTTTCATCGCACACAGACGTTCGCGAGAGTAAATGTGCAACCGTGGTCAACAATTGCGAGGAGACTTGGTAGTCAGGTTCGACCCAAGTTGTTTCGAGCCCCTCCCCTCTCACACACACACGCACACATCCAAGGGAAATATCGATTCAGCTCCCTACCTCCGTCCGATTTGTCCCTGCCAAACGTCGATTAACTCTTCCGTTAACCAGGTCTTTGCTGTACGTCGCTCCTGTTTGTTCGCGGACTCGCGAGTAGCCCAAGATCTCCCAGCGCGGATGACCTCAATTTCGGTCAGCAGCACTCCGGCGAGGACTGGGAACGTAACGAAACTCGTAGATCGATATGCCTTAATCAAAAGAACCAAGGCAGAGATCTACCACCAGTGCAACATAATGCTTATGGCGAGAGTGACGCGCTGTATGGAACGAGCCTCGCCGACGATGCACTTAAATTGTTGCAGTTCTCTCTCATTGCTCCTGACTGAGTTGTGAACGTGTAGCTCCTCGCCCCCCGAGGCCCCCGAGCCCGCGATTGCCGCGGACAAGTCGACTTGCGCGAGAAGTGTTGACGTGAAGGATCGTAAGCACCGGTGCTAGTATTGTTTTATCCGTGTCGCAGGGCGCCGCGACCGGCGGAGGCGTTGTATGAAGTATTCCAGTTTAAGCAAAATGCATGATTTTTTTTATAGTCTCTTAAGTAATGGTCGGTACCAACCTCGCGCAATGTGTCACGACGAGCTCGCGGAGGGCGAAGCGCCCGATCAGAGTACTCCGGCCCACGCGTGTTCAGATTATATGAGACATCTAACAGATTCGTACACACTTAAGGATCTGGTAGATAAAAGCTTCGGCATTCCGAAAACTTTCACAGGAGAGATCTCGTGTCCAGCGCCCACGCGCGAGTCCAGTGTACTCTGTTGCCAAAAAGTGGGACGTGAATATGGCAATGAGTGAGACTACTCACCGGGTGTCCGTATTCATTCTCCGTCGTCATGGCGACGATGGCGACGCTCATGCTGACCCGCGTCGCGTACGATACGGTGGTCGCCAGGAACAGCAGGAACACGACCAGGTGCCGCATGCCGAACGAGCTCTCTGCAACCACAACTTTTGATTACACACGCTTTCAACCGGTAGAAACGCAAGATGTGCTGGGCCAGCCAGCACACGTCTGGAGCAGGAGCGAGGAACTTAGGCGGGAACACCTTCTGTGAGTCTATTTATCTCCTGTTTTTGAGTGACGATATCATTTCTAACGAGTTGGCAGCCTGCGGACGGTTTCTTTTTGAAACATAAGTAAATTGATAAGGAGCAGCTTGTCTGCTCGCCGGTGTCGTGCTGCAGCAGCTCACACAGCAGGACACCTCGGCGGCGAGTGTTCGCGCTGCTGCACCACACAACACTAATACCACGCTCGTGCACAGTACTCGGGACACGTTGCTCCGGTTCGGTACCCGCGCGCGCTTTCGTCTTCGCCACTCCACATAACTAGGATCACGAGAAACTTGGAGAGTGAAGACAAGCACTCGCTTGGACGGTTATTAGTGCTTCATTGCTGTTGATAATACATCAAGTACTTAGTACAAGTAGCTACGTAGTGGCGCACTAAGACAGGACAATGATGATTTTGTTTTTTACCATTCACATCCACTGTGCGACTTCCGGCCACGCGTCTTGTTTAAGATATTTTTATAAAAGTTTTCTCAATGAGTAGACAGCGAGCCGCTCCGGGATACCCCCGTGTTTGTAAACACAGTTTCACTTCAAACCGTACGCAGTTTGTGTCGCTCTGCCCGAGCTGATCGCTCACGCTGGCCCCCGCGGGCCCCGTGCGGCCCGGCGGCCCGGGGACGGCGGCCCGGGGACGGCGGCCCGGGGACGGCGGCCCGGGGACGGCGGCCCGGGCACGGCGGCCCGGGGCACGGCGGCGCACTCTTACTCTTCTCAAAACTTTTAATTAAAGCAATAAGTTTGCTCCTGAAATGTGTTACTTTAACGCTCGTTGTTAACTTGAACTTCCCGCGCAAAAGGAGGACAGTTATAAGTTTAACGGGTCCAGTCGTGTTGCGGAACTAACTGGGGGAGCGATCGGCTGGAACACCGGAAGGGGCGACGCGAACGTAGCGGGTGGGGTGGAGGGTGACGGAAAAGTTCAATGAAGATACACATTTTTCGTAATATTTTTGTAAATAGTTTCATCTCAACACACGTTCACATCTCCGACGCGCACGACGGCGCTGGTGCGGTGGTGCGGTGGTGCGGCGGTGGTGCGGTGGTGGTGCGGTGGTGGTGCGGTGGTGCGGTGGTGCGGTGGTGCGGTGGTGCGCTGGTGCGGTGGTGCGGTGGTGCGGTGGTGCGGTGGTGCGGTGGTGCGGTGGTGCGGTGGTGCGGTGGTGCGGTGGTGCGGTGGTGCGGTGGTGCGGTGGTGGTGCGGTGGTAGTGCGGTGGTGGTGCGGTGGTGGTGCGGTGGTGGTGCGGTGGTGGTGCGGTGGTGCGGTGGTGCGGTGGTGCGGTCTGGTGCGCTGGTGCGGTGGTGCGGTGGTGCGGTGGTGGTGCGGTGGTGCAGTGGTAGTGCGGTGGTGGTGCGGTGGTGCGGTGGTGCGGTGGTGCGGTGGTGCGGTGGTGCGGTGGTGCGGTGGTGCGGTGGTAGTGCGGTGGTGGTGCGGTGGTGGTGCAGTGGTGAATTGCAGTGGTGCGGTGGTGCAGTGGTAGTGCAGTGGTGCGGTAGTGCGGTGGTGCGGTGGTGGTGCGCTGGTGGTGCGGTGGTGCGGTAGTGCAGTGGTGCGGTGGTAGTGCGGTGGTGCGGTGGTAGTGCGGTGGTGCGGTGAATTGCGGTGGTGGTGCGGTGGTGCGGTGGTGCAGTGGTGCGCTGGTGCGCTGGTGCAGTGGTGGTGCGGTGGTACGGTGGTGCGGTGGTGCGGTGTGGTGCGGTGGTGCGGTGGTGCGCTGGTGCGGTAGTGCGGTGGTGCGGTAGTGCGGTGGTGCGGTGAATTGCGGTGGTGCGGTAGTGCGGTGGTGCGCTGGTGGTGCGGTGGTGCAGTGGTAGTGCAGTGGTGCAGTGGTGCGCTGGTGCGCTGGTGGTGCGGTGGCGCGCTGGTGCGGCGGTGGTGCGGTGGTGCGGTGGTGCGGTGGTGCAGTGGTGCGCTGGTGCGCTGGTGGTGCGGTGGTGCGGTGTGGTGCGGTGGTAGTGCGGTGGTGCGGCGGTGGTGCGGTAGTGCGGTGGTGGTGCGGTGGTGCAGTGGTAGTGCAGTGGTGGTGCGGTGGTGCGGTGGTGGTGCGGTGGTGCGGTGGTGCGGTGGTGCGGTGGTGCGCTGGTGCGCTGGTGCGGTGGTGCGGTGGTGCGCTGGTGCGGTGGTGCGGTGGTGCGCTGGTGCGGCGGTACGGCGGTGGCTGGTGCCGACCCTCCACGTTACAACTTGCGCCGGTGTGCGCTTCCGTAATGTTACCCGGTTACCGGATAAACGCTATGCTCATGTTAACACCACTCGATGCTCGTTGCCGCACCACACCGGACACGTACCCCGGTGCGACTTGCCGCAGTACTGAGGTCGCTACGGCACCGCTTCCCGCAGCTTCTTGTAGAAGTTCCAGTGCTATTAATATATATCGGCAAAGATTTTTACGAACAAGCATCACTGCACTCTGACCCTGACACTCGCCGCAGAATTAACTTTTGTTGCGTGTCGCGTGGTACAAGAACAAGTCGGACGGCTGAGGTTGTTTGATGAACGTTTTGCTAACGTTTGCGCACGCGCTGTTCGCACTTGTCGCGTCCGGTTCCGCGGATTTCCTCCTAATGTTTGAACGTTTGTGTTTGGTCAACGACGAGTCAATAATGTGCGAGAACGATTTAGACAAAACAACTCTGTGATTCCTCTTAAAAATTGTACGAATTCGGTTAGCACTGGTGCACGCACGCACGCACGCACGCACGCACGCATTAGTGCACGCACGCACGCACTGGTGCACTCACGCACGCACTGCAACACTTTACTTTTGGTGCCATTAAATGCTTCACAGTGTAAGGAGTTCCATCCCTGCGAGTTTGGTACTTGTCAACGGTATTCCAGATCTGGGAATGATTTATTTTATTTTACATCAACTTCTGCTCTATGACAATAAAAGCGTGTTATAAACTTTTCCAAACTGTACAATAACTGTTCAGTTAAGATACTTATTGTTTAAAATACATGAGAACTTCAGGATTGTCCGAACATGAATTCAGCTTAATGTTTTCGTTACAAGAAATATATTCTATAGTTTTGGCGTGACGCGGTCGGGCGCTGGCGGCGGCGGGTTAGGGAACAATATCCGTGAAGGTTGTGCTGCGGGGCGAGAGCGGCGGCCGGTTCCAGCTCCACCGGCGCTCCACCGAACCGAAATAGCTAAAACTACTCGAAAGTGCTGCAAAAGTTATTCCGGATTCGAAGTCAGCAAATGAATTTTATTAAGTAGTGAAAGTGATATACAATAACAACGAGGATGCCGCCGAGCTCACCTCCAGGTGGGCCTCCTGTTTCCGCTTGCGTTTGCGCACACACCGGCCCCGACCACTCTACTTCAAAAATCATCAGCTCCAACGTCAGCACCAGCTCGCAGCGAGCACAACATTACTGCTCTTTATATAATATTTGCCTTAATTAAAAACGAGTACAACCACACAAATTATGTTTTTACGATTGTCTCAATTTTGACATTAATTCACATTCGATGTAAAAACAAAATATAATATATTGCACTACACGACAGTGCGAAGACCCTGGCTTCAGTTCGTACGGCCTTGTCTCCTGACCGTGCTTACCGTGCTAACCGTGCTAACCGTGCTAACCGTGCTGCAGCAGCAGGAATCGCGGTTTCGTATCCACGCGATACAGTAACTGCGATCCGTCACAGAATGCATCAGTTGGAGCCGTTGTGTAGCTGTAATAAATATTGAGTTGTGATAAATAATGTCAGCGGTAATCTTCGCAGCAGCAAACACTCTTCAACATGTAGGTCAAGAGATGAGGTCTTTCATATTATCGCCTCTGGCGACTGACGCAACGGCTGCAGTGGAGCGGTGAGGCCGCAGCCGTTATCTCTGCAGATCTACGCCAGCAGCTCACGAGACTCTTGTACGTGTTGACTCAATGCCCATCTCAAGTATCGATAACTTAGGTGCTACCGTACAGGTGGTGGTGTGATCAAAGGAATGTGGTGCTCGTTTACGATTTAATCAGCACGCGTTTTAACCGAGGATTACGTATTCGTTTCGTACATTTGTCGAAACCATATACAATACGGGAATATAAACAACGTCGCGATGTGCGATGTTGAAGCGATATAAAAACGAAGGTCGTGATATAATATCGCAAGCAAATAAAAAAATGTCAAGAGCGAGCGCGAGAGCTGAGGCCGCCTCGGTACTCCGCGCCTCCACTAATCAACCGAAGGAGACAATAGCGTCATGAAGATCGTGATCCGACTGCCCACGGCTCCTGATGAGGCCCCGGCGCGGCGGGCGGCGCTGATGACGTCACGCCAGCACGTTGCTTACGGACGCCACGGTTAGGTTATAGTTACACGGACTAAGTATGTTAAAATATTTACATAGAAATAATTAAAGCTGCTTCGGAGCGACGCGTTGTTGAATTCGATATTCAAAAAACGTATATGCTTCAGAGCATCGACGCAGCGCAGCTGCTGCGATGCGGTTGAGCCGAGCTGCAGCTGAGCTGAGCAGCGGCTGAGCCGAGTAGCGGCCCCGCGCTGAGGAGGTTTCTTGTTGATGTGTTCACATGAGTTTCCGTTTGGTTCCGTGCGACACGCAGCGCACGCGCAGCGCACGTGCAGCCCCGCTGAAGTAATTAGTCGCGTGCAGCGCGGCCGCGGGCGTTGAGCGTCCAACCCTCGGCGGCCGCGGGCCACCCCCACACAACAACTATAACTTTTATTAAACTCTTACAACGGAAGTAACAGAGTTTATAAAGCCCCGGACAGTAACGTGACCGTCGCTGTACAGTTGACTCACCGAAGTCGAGAGACCAGGCGAGCGCCAGCACAAGAAGTATGGCAACTAGAACCCACGTAAGCATTGTCTGCGCGTGGTGCGTGGTGCGTGGTGCGTGGTGCGTGGTGCGTGGTGCGTGGTGCGCACCGGCCGACCCCCTCCGCCAACGCGCGTTACTCCGACTGAATGAGCTAAAATGTCGACAAATATTTGCTATCTTAATTGAATCGATTAACTTTATCCATTAGCGCGGCCGATAGCAGCGCTATCTCGGTTTCCGGTGCCGGCGCGACTCCGCCGCAGAACGGTGCAAACGGTGTCGGCAGGCCGCCCTGGTCCCAGGTACCTCGCCGAGGTGGGACCGGGCCTCCATGAGGCCCAGTACGGATTTCGGGCAGGGCGATCCACGTTGGACGCCCTGCTCGACTTGAAGGGCCTCTGTCTGGAGGCCTCGGTAACGGCGAGGTGGTCCTGGGGGTGTCCTTAGATATCGAGAACGCCTTTAACAGCCTGCCATTCGCGACGATCAGGGCGCTGGAGTTTTCCGGCTCCCCTACATGGTCGGGACAGGACGATCGTCTGGGTTGATGGCAGCGGCGAACTACATCGGCGGCGCGTGGAGAGAGCGGGGTTCCGCTGCGGGTCGGTCTTGGGCCTTGCTGTGGAATCTCGCGTACGACTGGCTGCTGCGGCAGCCGGTTCCCAGGGTATGAGGTGGCTCATGCCGCGGACGACACCCTCGTCTCGGCCCGGGGAGGAGTTACGACGAGGCTGCTCGTCTGGCCGCCACTAGCACGTCGCTGGTGGTGGACCGGATCGGCAGCTGGGTCTGAGGTCTCCGTCACGAAGACGGAGGCCCTCTTCTTCCACGGACCCCGCAGAGGTCCAACCCTGGCGCTATCATCCCCGTCCGGGGCGAGAGGGTCCCAGTGCGGGGAGTCCTGGCTATTTAGGGCTCACTCTGGACGGGCGATGGAGCTTCGGGGAGCACTTCGAACGGCTTCTCCCGAAGCTCACCGCCACCGCCGCTGCGCTGGGCAGATTGCTGCCCAATGTCGGGGGCCGGGTCATTTGTGTCGGCGCCTGTACTCTGGCATCCTGCGGAGTATGGCACTGTACGGTGCGCCCGTATGGGTGGATAGGTGCGAGACCGCCAGGAACGGGCCCGTGTTGAAGAGGGCCCAACGTATCCTGGCGGTCCGAGCCTGTCGGGCGTACCGTGCGGTGTCCTGGACAGCAGGTACGCTTCTCGCGGGCGATGCGCCTGGCATCTACAGGCGCAGTCGCTCGCGGAAGTGTACCTATTCCTGCGGGATGCCGGAGAGCGTCGGCCGGACCCGGCCACGGTCCGCCGGATCAGGCGCGTTGCCCATGACGCCTGATCCGGCGGTGGGGAGTTAGGTAACCCTGCCGCCGGCCGGGACACGGTGGAGGCCATCAGGCCCCACCTGTCCGGTGGATAACCGGCGGTACGGGGCCTTGACGTTCCACCTGGTGCAGGTGCTGACAGGCCATGGATGTTTCGGCAAGTACCTGCACCAGGTGGCTCGTAGAGAGATGACGCAGGAATGCGTCGAGTGTGGTGCGCCGATTGACACGGCGCACCACGCTTCAGTGGAAGTGCCCGGCATGGGGCTGCAACGCCACTCCCTCGTCGCGCAAGTCGGCAGTGACCTCTCGCTGCCGACTGTAATCGATCGTATGTTGAGCAGCGAGAGGTCTTGGAAGGCGGTGGCCTCCTTCTGCGGCGCAGTGATGCGTCAGAAGGAGGCCGCCGAGCGCACGAGGAGGCCGACGCCGCTGCCGCACCTTGCAGGCGGCGGCGGGCCGGTGGGAGAAGCGGCGGCAGAACCACGCCGTCCGCTTCCTCTCGCCGTGAGCGACGGGCCCTAGCCGGGCACGGTGTGAAGGGCCTTCGGGCCATTAGGCGTGGCCCTTTGGGCCTTTTGTCGTGTTTCCCCTGGGGTGCGTCCCCCGGGGGAGTCTTGGTTTATGTCCCCCCTCCCTCGTCGAAGTGGTGGGGGGGAGTCTGAAGGGAGGAGGCCGCCGCCCAATTCCTTCACGGGAGGGCGGCGGCCGGGCGTGCGCTCCGTCTTGGGCGCGCGCGGTCGTCTGTGGGGTCGGGGGGCCCCAACGTGCTGGTCCCGCGAGCCTTTGCTCCCCGCGGGCACCCACCAGGAGGAGTTTTATATGCGTAGGCGCCCGGAGAGTTGCTTGACTGAAACCCGGGCGTCTCCAGTATGCGTATTGCGGGACAAGCGGTGGTGGTTTTAGTGGGTATGGGGGTCACGCAAAACATCTCAGTGGCCCCAGCCCCACATAACCCGGCGTCCCCCCCCTTGAAAAGGACGCTGGGTATGCGGTAACAGCATTTCCACCACCGATACCAAAAAAAAAAAAAAAAAGGGGCGGGCGGGAGCCGCTCGTTACAATGCGAAATTGAAGCCGGCTTAATGGAAACTGTCGCATTAACGCATAAACAAACAAACAAACGCGCCACCAGCCCCGCCGGCAGCGCGCCACCAACCCCGCCGGCAGCCCCGCGCTTCCGTTAGAGCGCGTCCGCTGTACGAATTTAATTATAAATATACGTGCCCATTCATTTTACCCTGTAAGTATTAATCCTCATTAATCTAAAGCTGGATAATCTGTTGTCGTTTACGTGCTGTAACCAACTTTGTGTAACGTGTTGCGGGTCGAGATGTAACTTGTTCACCCGGACGTACGTAATACATACCCCCTATTTTTATTTGAATGGACTCCGGTCGCATCGACATTAAAACTGAACAGAACGTACAGCTGTAATCTAGTCGTAATCTAGTCGTAATCTTCGCCGCTGTATACGTCACCTTGCAGTAATCAGGTGCCTGACGTCAGGCCGCGATAAAAAGGACCCGCGCAGTGAACTTGTTCACAGCTGTTAACAATCAGTCACACAACAGTTGCGCAGCGGGTGGCCCGCGGCGGCCCAGCTCATCTGTTGGTGCAATGAACGATCAACTGTTGCGAAACAGCACCTCCTCCGGGGATGATACGCGAGGCTGTTGAAATTATGAAACATCATAATTTCAATAACGATGATGGTTTGGCGATGCCGCCTGCTTGGGATCCTGTCATTGATGAAATTAAATCGAGACCGAGCCCACCGACAGCCGACAGCCGACAGCCGACAGCCGACAGCCGACAGCCGACAGCCGACAGCCGACCTAAACACAGTGAGCTCGCTCTGAAAGATCGGGAAGCAAGTAATTATTAAAGAGTTATAGGTAGCTTGCGATGACTGTGCAGCAGGGACGTCTGCCAGTTCAGTCCACCCTATACCGCTACACCCCTACACCCCTATACCCTTACACCCTTACAGCCCCCCGCACCCTCGCAACCAAAACATAAAAATTGACATATTGATCCGCGCGTTGCGCACGCGCAGCCCTTCAGCAATGAACGTTCGTCGGTTCAAATCATGGTGATTCGCGTAAATAATCATTACTGATCATGATTTAAATAATTTTCGTACTGACTATAATTTTTTACAGGTTTTTGTCCTAACAATTTACTAATGATTTTGTTGCATTCTTGAAACTACCGTCCGGTAAAGATGAGTCATAAGCAGATCCCCGGGGCCCCCACGCCCCCGCGCTCCTGCGCCCTCATCGCCCTCAACGCCCCCAGCGCCCCCCGCCGCCGGCGCTACGTGACCGGCTCGAAATTAACGCAAACACTAAGTACGTTTACAAGTTATATGTAAAGATAAGGCTGGAGTTTATTCAGCTGGTCTGGCGCTGCCGACGGCACCGGCGTCGTTGCGCGGCTCGGCGCCGGTGCCCGTATGTATTGTCGGGCAGGCTGTGTTGCCGAGTGCCGTGTGCCGTGTGCCGTGTGCCGTGTGCCGTGTGCCGTGTGCCGTGTGCCGTGTGCCGTGTGCCGTGTGCCGTGTGCCGTGTGCCGTGTGCCGTGTGCGTGTGCCGTGTGCCGTGTGCCGTGTGCCGTGTGCCGTGTGCCGTGTGCCGTATTGCCGTGTGCCGTGTGCCGTGTGCCGTGTGCCGTGCCGTGTGCCGTGTGCCGTGCCGTGTGCCGTGTGCCGTGTGCCGTGTGCCGTGTGCCGTGTGCCGTGTGCCGTGTGCCGTGTGCCGTGTGCCGTGTGCCGTGTGCCGTGTGCCGTGTGCCGTGTGCCGTGTGCCGTGTGCCGTGTGCCGTGTGCCGTGTGCCGTGTGCCGTGTGCCGTGTGCTGCCGTGTGCCGTGTGCCGTGCCGTGTGCCGTGTGCCGTGTGCCGTGTGCCGTGTGCCGTGCCGTGTGCCGTGTGCGTGTGCCGTGTGCTGCCGTGTGCCGTGTGCCACCGTGTGCCGTGTGCCATTAATGCCGTGTGCCGTGTGCCGTGTGCCGTGTGCCGTGCCGTGTGCCATGTGCCGTGTGCCATGTGCCGTGTGCCGTGTGCTGCCGTGTGCCGTTATTGCCGTGTGCCGATGATGCCGTGTGCCGATGTGCCGTGTGCCATTGTGCCGTGTGCCACCGTGTGCCGTGTTGCCGTGTGCCGATGATGCCGTGTGCCGTGCCGTGTGCCATTAATGCCGTGTGCCGTTAATTGCCGTGTGCCATTATTGCCGTGTGCCATTAATGCCGTGTGCCATTAATGCCGTGTGCCGTTAATTGCCGTGTGCCATTAATGCCGTGTGCCATTAATGCCGTGTGCCATTAATGCCGTGTGCCGTTAATTGCCGTGTGCCGTTAATTGCCGTGTGCCATTAATGCCGTGTGCCATTAATGCCGTGTGCCGTTAATTGCCGTGTGCCATTAATGCCGTGTGCCATTAATGCCGTGTGCCGTTAATTGCCGTGTGCCATTAATGCCGTGTGCCGTGATGCCGTGTGCCGTTAATTGCCGTGTGCCATTAATGCCGTGTGCCATTAATGCCGTGTGCCATGTGCCGTGTGCCATTAATGCCGTGTGCCGTGTGCCATGTGCCGTGTGCCGATGATGCCGTGTGCCGTGTGCCATTAATGCCGTGTGCCGTGTACCGTGTGCCGTGTGCCGATGATGCCGATGATGCCGATGATGCCGATGATGCCGATGATGCCGTGTGCCGTGTGCCATTAATGCCGTGTGCCGTTAATTGCCGTGTGCCATTAATGCCGTGTGCCGATGATGCCGATGATGCCGTGTGCCGTATTGCCGTGTGCCATTAATGCCGTGTGCCATTAATGCCGTGTGCCGTGTGCCATGTGCCGTGTGCCATTAATGCCGTGTGCCATTAATGCCGTGTGCCATTAATGCCGTGTGCCGTGCCGTGTGCCGTATTGCCGTGTGCCATTAATGCCGTGTGCCGTATTGCCGTGTGCCGTTATTGCCGTGTGCCATTAATGCCGTGTGCCGTGTGCCGTATTGCCGTGTGCCATTAATGCCGTGTGCCGTATTGCCGTGTGCCATTAATGCCGTGTGCCGTTAATTGCCGTGTGCCGTTAATTGCCGTGTGCCGTGTGTGCCGTGTGCCACCGTGTGCCGTGTGCCATTAATGCCGTGTGCCGTGCCGTGCCGTGCCGTGTGCCATTAATGCCGTGTGCCGTGTACCGTGTGCCGTGTGCCGTTAATTGCCGTGTGCCATGTGCCGTGTGCCACCGTGTGCCGTGTGCGCCGTGTGCCGTGTGCCGTGTGCCGTGTGCGTGTGCCGTGTGCCATTATTGCCGTGTGCCATTAATGCCGTGTGCCATTAATGCCGTGTGCCATTAATGCCGTGTGCCGTGCCGTGTGCCGATGATGCCGTGTGCCGTGTTGCCGTGTGCCGTTAATTGCCGTGTGCCATTAATGCCGTGTGCCGATGATGCCGTGTGCCGTATGCCGTGTGCCGTGTGCCATTGTGCCGTGTGCCATTGATGCCGTGTGCCATTAATGCCGTGTGCCGTGTGCCACCGTGTGCCGTGTGCCGATGTGCCGTGTGCCGATGATGCCGTGTGCCGTGTGCCACCGTGTGCCGTGTGCCGTGTGCCACCGTGTGCCGTGTGCCGATGTGCCGTGTGCCACCGTGTGCCGTGTGCCGATGTGCCGTGTGCCACCGTGTGCCGTGTGCCGATGATGCCGTGTGCCGATGTGCCGTGTGCCACCGTGTGCCGTGTGCCGATGATGCCGTGTGCCGTTAATTGCCGTGTGCCATTAATGCCGTGTGCCGTTATTGCCGTGTGCCGTGTGCCGATGATGCCGTGTGCCGTGCCGTGCCGTGTGCCATTGTGCCGTGTGCCACCGTGTGCCGTGTACCGTGTGCCGTGTACCGTGTGCCGTGTACCGTGTGCCGTATTGCCGTGTGCCGTGTGCCACCGTGTGCCGTGTGCCATTATTGCCGTGTGCCATTATTGCCGTGTGCCATTGCAAAGAGGCATAGAAGATGGAGAGCGACAGAAAAGAGGTGGAGAAACTACAGGAAGAAAAGATAAGAAAGGAATGAAAGATAGAAGTGCGAGAGAAAGGAACGAGAATTAGTTATAAAAGGAATAGAGATGATAAGTGTGATGTATTCGAAAAATGCAAATAAAGGCCCTGACCCGCCATACGCAGGGAATGAATGTAAAAAATTAAAAAAAAAAAACTTGTTCACCCGGACGTACGTAATACATACCCCTATTTTTATTTGAATGGACTCGGTCGCATCGACATTAAACTGAACAGAACGTACAGCTGTAATCTAGTCGTAATCTAGTCGTAATCTTCGCCGCTGTATACGTCACCTTGCAGTAATCAGGTGCCTGACGTCAGGCCGCGATAAAAAGGACCCGCGCAGTGAACTTGTTCACGGCTGTTAACAATCAGTCACACAACAGTTGCGCAGCGGGTGGCCCGCGGCGGCCCAGCTCATCTGTTGGTGCAATGAACGATCAACTGTTGCGAAACAGCACCTCCTCGGGGATGATACGCGAGGCTGTTGAGAGTGAAACATCATAATTTCAATAACGATGATGGTTTGGCGATGCCGCCTGCTTGGGATCCTGTCATTGATGAAATTAAATCTAGACCGAGCCCACCGACAGCCGACAGCCGACACCCGACAGCCGACAGCCGACAGCCGACAGCCGACAGCCGACACCCGACACCCGACAGCCGACAGCCGACACCCGACAGCCGACAGCCGACAGCCGACAGCCGACAGCCGACCTGAACACAGTGAGCTCGCTCTGAAAGATCGGGAAGCAAGTAATTATTAAAGAGTTATAGGTAGCTTGCGATGACTGTGCAGCAGGGACGTCTGCCAGTTCAGTCCACCCTACACCGCTACACCCCTACACCCCTATACCCTTACACCCTTACAGCCCCCCGCACCCTCGCAACCAAAACATAAAAATTGACATATTGATCCGCGCGTTGCGCACGCGCAGCCCTTCAGCAATGAACGTTCGTCGGTTCAAATCATGGTGATTCGCGTAAATAATCATTACTGATCATGATTTAAATAATTTTCGTACTGACTATAATTTTTTACAGGTTTTTGTCCTAACAATTTACTAATGATTTTGTTGCATTCTTGAAACTACCGTCCGGTAAAGATGAGTCATAAGCGGTCCCGGGATTTACGCCCCGCGCTCCTGCGCCCTCATCGCCCTCAACGCCCCCAGCGCCCCCCGCCGCCGGCGCTACGTGACCGGCTCGAAATTAACGCAAACACTAAGTACGTTTACAAGTTATATGTAAAGATAAGGCTGGAGTTTATTCAGCTGGTCTGGCGCTGCCGACGGCACCGGCGTCGTTGCGCGGCTCGGCGCCGGTGCCCGTATGTATTGTCGGGCAGGCTGTGTTGCCGAGTGCCGTGTGCCGTGTGCCGTGTGCCGTGTGCCGTGTGCCGTGTGCCGTGTGCCGTGTGCCGTGTGCCGAGTGCCGAGTGCCGAGCCGGTGGCCGCGCTGAGCCGCTAACCGGCCGTGCGATACCAGCTCTACACGATACGCGCCGCAGCTCCGCGGCTATTAGAATTAATGTCGATGTCAGTTTCCGCGGACGTCCGCTGCGCTTTTAATTTATTATTTAGGTAATCATTTCTTTTTAAATGAAACTATAACAACTTCAGTACCTGTTCAGTTTCACGAACAGCACGGGAAACAAAACTACGTAGGAACCGAACGCAGGTTCACCATTTTTAGAGAACTTTAGTAACGTCGGCTCAGTTATCATATAAGATGTTTAGCGTTATTCGCAGGGTGAGGGCGGCACGGAGGGGTTGTACGTTTTTTTTTTTTTTGATATCGGTGGTGGAAATGCTGTTAACGCATACCCAGCGTCCTTTTCAAGGGGCGCCGGGTTATGTGGGGCTCGGGGCCACTGAGATGTTGTGCGTGACCGTACCCACTAAAACCACCACCGCTTGTCCCGCCACACGCATACTGGAGACGCCGGGTTTCAGCCAAGCAACTCTCCGGGCGCCTCCGCGTATAAACTCCTCTTGGTGGGTGCCCGCGGGGAACACCACCTGCCGTCGGCGCAGGCCTCGCGGGACCGGCACGTTGAACTGACCCACAGACGACCGCGCGCGCCCACGACGGAGCGCATGCCCGGCCGGCGCCCTCCCGTGAAGGAATTGGGCGGCGGCTCCTCCTCCAGACTCCCCCTCGTCGAAGTGGGAGGGGACAAAAGCCAAGCTCCCCGGGGGACACCCCAGAGCTTGGCAAGAGAGCCCAAGGTGCGCCAGCAAGCCCGAACGCCCCATCACACCGTGCCCGGCTAAGGGCCATCGCTCACGGCGGGAGGAAGCGGACGGCGTGGTTCTGCCACCGCGCTCTCCCGCCGGCCCGCCGCCGCCTGCAAGGTGCGGCAGCGGCGTCGGCCTCCCTCGTGCGCTCGGCGACCTCCTTCTGACGCATCACTGCGCCGCAGAAGGAGGCTACCGCCCTCAAGACCTCTCGCTGCTCAACATACGATCGATTACAGTCGGCAGCGAGGTCACTGCCGACTTGCGCGACGAGGGCGTGGCGTTGCGGCCCCCATGCCGGGCACTCCGCCAGGTGTGGTGCGCCGTGTCAATCGGCGCTTTGCTCATTTCCACATCCCTGCGTCATCTCTCTACGAGCCACCTGGTGCAGGTACTTGCCGAAACATCCATGGCCTGTCAGCACCTGCACCAGGTGGAACGTCAAGGAGCCCCGCGCCGCCGGCTCATTCACCGGGACAGGTGGGGCCTGATGGCCTCCACCGTGTCCCGGCCGGCGGCAGGGTTTACCTAACTCCGTCTCCCTCCGCCGGATCAGGGGCGTCATGGGCAACGCGCCTGATCCGGCAGGACCCGTGAAAACAGGTCGGCCGACGCTCTCCGGCATCCCGCAGGAAGAGGTACACTTCCGCGAGCGACTGCGCCTGTAGATGCCAAGGCGCATCGCCCGCGAGAAGCGTACCCGCCGTCCAGGACACCGTACGGTACGCCCGACAGGCTCGGACCGCCAGGATACGTTGGGCCCTCTTCAACACGGGCCCGTTCCTGGCGGTCTCGCACCTATCCACCCATACGGGCGCACCGTACGGTGCCATACTCCGCAGGATGCCAGGTACAGGCGCCGACACAAATGACCCGGCCCCGACATTGGGCAGCAATCTGCCCAGCGCAGCGGCGGTGGCGGTGAGCTTCGGGAGAAGCCGTTCGAAGTGCTCCCCAAAGCTCCATCGCCCGTCCAGAGTGAGCCCTAAATACTTGAGGGCTCCCCGCACTGGGACCTTCTCGCCCCGGACGGGGATGATCGCGCCCCGGGGTGGACCCCTGCGGGGTCCGTGGAAGAGGAGGGCCTCCGTCTTCGTGACGGAGACCCTCAGACCCAGCTGCTCGATCCGGTTCACCACCAGCGACGTGCGTCGACCCCGGAGACGATCCAAGGCCGCGTCCAGCTCCTCTTCCGTCAGAGGAGGGCCCTTCTCTGTGGCCGCCGCGGGGGCGGTGGTGGACATAACCGGGGGCTGGAATGACGCGTCAGCCCCCGGGAATAACCGGTCCACCACCCCTTGGAGGAAGTCCGGGTCCAGGGCCTCCGTTAAGGGGCGCCTGCGGCACAGAGCTTCTTCCGTGCCGTCTTGAACGGGCGCCCCCATGGATCCCTGTCGACCCCTGCCAGTAGTTCCTCCCAGGCAAGGGTCTTCGCCCGGGCTATGGCGAGCCGCAGGGTCTTGCGGGCTTCCGCATACTGACCCTGCAGCTGCTCCTCCTCCCCCGTCACCTGCGTGCGCCGACGCCGACAACGCTGCAGTGCCCGGCGACGAGCCTGGAGCCAGCCGCCGCCCGGGAGCCGGAGGCTCCTCCGACCACCAGTACAGCTGGCGGCGGTCCGCAGGACGTCGCCGCATCCTAGGCATGGCTTCCAGCTCGTCGACGCCGACGTCGTCTGAGCCTCGGGGCATGTTCCATCTCTGGAACAGCGCCGCCTCCTCGGCGAGCTCCTTGTCGAACTTGCCGAGGACCCCTGAAGTGGAACCCGGAGCGCGATGATGTTTTGCCGCGGCCCTGAGGAGGGAGACCTCTCGAACCTGATATATCGGTGATCCGATAAGGTCTCCACCTCCTCCTCCACCCGCCAATTTGCCACACGGCGCGCAGGCATCCGGTGAGAACAAGAGAGAAGATCCACGATGGACCCCCGACCCTCGCACGCACGTGAGCACGTTTCCCTCGTTGAGGAGGCTCAGACCGGAAAGCAGTGCCCATGCCTCAACTGCTCGAGGGGTTGTACGTATGTTAATGTAAGTTCATAGTGTCCGGCGGGGGCGCGGCCGGGTGAGCTCGCTGCACCTCCTGCAGCGCCACGCCGCAACGCGTGTAACAGTGCAAGTGGCAACAACCAACAACCTGTTGAAGCAGTCGCGCCACCGGTACGTTGAAACAAAGTTACGTGAAATATTTTTAACTAATTACTCGAATATTCAATACGCTCGCTGTGGTTAAGTTATCTTTATATTAATTTCACGTGTCCCGCGCAGTGCCCGCCGCCGTCACGCCGCCGTCACGCTGCAGCTTAGCGACCGAAATCGGATTCGCTTAACGTGTACATCACCAGCTTGCAGTAACTTTGTAGTAAGTTATTATGTAATATAATGTAATGTAATGTAATGTAATGCAGCTCGAACGCCGCTAATGTTTATTGTTTATGTTGTGCCATTAGCAATAAACATTAACATTAACATTAACTTGTAGACACGGCCGTCATTTCAAAAAGTTAAGTGACTGTAAGCGGCACGAGTACCAAACGCGCCGCGCGTCGCCGGCACCCTCATGCACCCTCCTGCACCCTCCTGCACCCTCCTGCACATCTACACACGTTTCTTGGTGAGTGGAACAACGCGGCACACAACACGCGGCACGCAGCACGCGGCACGCGGCGCACGCAGCACGCGGCACGCGGCACGCAGCACGCGGCGCACGCAGCACGCGGCTGGCTACGTAACGGAAAATTTGGAAAATTTATTGCAAACGAAAATTACTTCTCTAACACCCTCGCCCGGAAACATCCCCCGAGTTTCAAATGCAGGCAACTGTTGTTTGTGTCAAAGTACTCTGCGAGTTCGAGTTTCGGCCGATGCTTGTACTTCGTGAGTACCGATGTACAGTGCACCGCGCCATGCTCGGTTGCGGGTTGCGGGTTGCGGGTTGCGGGTTATTCGCCTGTCCACCACGTGGTCACTGTTACTGTTCTCGTGCTTTTCCTAAAATGGTTCTTAATGAAAGAGATGATCAATGCTACTACTCGGCCACGACTGCTTGCTTAACATCTATAATTGAGCATTTCCTACTGCCTTTACATGTATCTATATCTTACGGATGAACATGTAACCAGAAATTAGAGGAGTTATGAGTGGAGCGAGCCGGCGGTGACTCTGACCGGCGTCCCTCGTTAGGGCGACCTCTTTACGCGCGAAGGGGTAGCGCGGCGGCCAACCCTACAGGAATTTTAATATTGCCCGAACTCAATTTTACGGCGGAACTTTTTACATAAAGATAAAAGAACGAGAGGTCGTCGTTAACCTTATGTAATAGCTGCGGTTCGGGGCTCCACGCGCTGATTTCTTATTTAATGACTACAAACGTTTTCAGAACTACTTAAACTGTACGGAATGCAATGTGGTTATCGGCATTACCCGCCAGCGCAGGGAGCCTGCTCTGTGTCCAGCCTCACTGGTCGGCGCCGTGACGTTCAATTCATGAATCGTAACACAAAGCATGGAGGAGTTTACGTTTAATATTTATTATAATTCCTGTCCCGCTTTTAACATCAGGCGAGCCTCGCGGGCGGAGTCTTTGACCCTCTGCCTGCGGAACCGTATCATCGCAAATACCAATCGCCACTTTATTGTGAATTACTAACAACATTAAACATTTTGTTAAACCATCAAGCGACATCTGCCTGCACGCGAGCAGCGCACGCGCCGCGACTGCGCGGGAGTCCGGCCCTGGCTCGCGGGGCCGGCAAGCCGTAATGTTTCATGTAATGCTTGTGAGCGGCTTTTTGTGAAAGAACGGAGGAGAACAAATGAAACCCTATGTCCCCGGATCAAAGCCACAATACTTATGAAGTTAACTGTAACGGGGTGCGTGGAGCCGCGCGGCACCGTGCACGCGCGGTCCGTGCGCGTGCACGTGCGCGTGCGCAGCCCTCGTGTGCGGGCGGATGCGCGAGCGCGTTATTTACTATCAGCGGGAGTAAAAAGTGAGCTCCCGCCGCGTTCAAACATTACGCAGCCGCGAACAGAGCGGGCACTCCCGACGCAGCCTCCGCGCCGCCGGAAACCTCACCACTCGTTTATTGTGCCGGTGTTTTAATTTTCTGGATGTAAACATTCGGCATGCAGGGCCGAAATGATGTCCTGTGACATGAGACATGTCATAAGAGACCTATGTCCAGCAGCGGACGTCCATCGGCTGTAATGATGATGATGTTCTGATAAAGTAAATGAACGGAACCGGAAGGGAGCGCACACGGGGGCGGTCCCGCGTGCGTGACGGCGCACAGTGCTGCTTGATTAAAACTTCTTCTCCTGTTGCTTCAAGATGTTGCAGTTTCATCATGTTACTGTTTCTATCGATACTTTGTATTTCACCCGCAGTCACTATTGGCCATATAAATAATTTCATGTAACGCAGAGCGAAGAGACGGCCCGGAAGTCAGCTGATGAAAAACAATAAGTTGAGTTCTTAACGGGCGGGCCCGCTCGGGGCGGGCTCTGATCGTGGTCACTGAATGTTCTGCAAACCATTTAATTATAGAAAAGAGCAATTTTTGACATCATTATTGACCGATGGTACTTAGACTTGGAACGTGTCCTTGGCTGTTAGAGATGTTACGTCATTCAGCTGCACTTTGCACTCGTCACCGTCACCCGCAACGTCCGTGTCGTCCGTGTCGTCCGTGTCGTCCGTACCGACCGTACCGTCCGTACGGCGTCCTCTGACGTGCTCTGCGAAATGGATGCTGCGGCAACAACTCCCAACCAGCTCGCTCGCAAACAATCAAGCAGAGCCACACAATGGCTGTGACGGTTGCGGCGGTCGCGGCGGCTGCGGCGGCTGCGGCGGCAGCACTCCTTACGTAAAGCCGCCCGCGCCTGCGCATTGTTCTCATACATTTTCGATTATTAGTTTTTTTTGCGTTCGCTCGTAAGGAAAGAAATGTATAAAATTGGACTCGTCGAATTGCTGCAGTACCGAAGTTGTATTTGTATTCCGTCTGGCCCACCGCCACTCCTCAATACAAGCCTCTCAAACCGGATTCTCTAAAGATTACCGCGACTACGTCATATCATGAAGTAAGTCATTAGGGACATTAGTGCACCCATCACGTTATAAAGAACTCTGACATCAGTTACACTTTTATTTCCGTGCTGTGTGTCCGTCCGTACGGGCAGGCGGGGAGCGACCTCGTGTCCTAACCTGAACAGAAGGTGCTTACTTGACAACTGCATTGTGTCGTGAATTTCTTTAGAGTTATAATCTGATGATTTTATGGATGAGCGTCCGCACCGCCGCAAGGAACACGTTATCGAATGTTGCCAGTGGCGGCGGCGCGGCGGCGCGGCGGCGCGGCGGCGCGGTGTGCGCAACGGCAACTCGTGCACCTATAAATACTTCAAGTCTATTCTCGTTGTACTGTGAACAATTCAATTTAACGGCAAAAAATCTCAATTTGTTTCAATCAGGTGTCGCGTGATTAGGTGAATGCAGCCACCTGCGACACCTGAACGCTGGAGCTGCGGCCGCGGCGGCAGGGTCGCCGGTTTGAGATCCTGTTCCCACGCGTGTGAGATAATAAGTCACAATTATTATTTCAATGATGCGGCCGCTGATGGTAACTTACTTTATCAGAAAATAAAAAACCAGTTTGGCCATTAAGATGCACCGCCGTCTACAAGTCTCGAGGTTCACCGCGAGGTACACGCGCGGTGCCCGGCTCGTGCTCCAGCCAGTGGATTGAATCGATAGTCATCGTGTAAAGAAACCCGTCCACAAGTTTCTAATTTTTTTTAATAATTATTTACTGTTCTCTTCCCTCGCCGGGGCAATGAAAGGACTACGCCGACTACGCCCGGCAAAATCCAAGGTCTCCTTCTCATTGCCTTTCTCCATTAATTACCGGCTTATGCGTACAACCTCAGCAGATTGTCGAGTTAGGTCCCACTACCGCCAGTTATCCCACCGCCGAGTATCAAGTGCACATTGCTGTGGTCTGGTTGTAGGGCCCCCGTCGGTGGGAGGTGCTGCCACACATTTTATAGCAAAGACGCGGGAATAGCTCACGCGGAACGACCTTCGTCAATTGTCGATTCATACTAAATACTTTTTAAGTTTTTTAGAAAAATAACGATTTGTGCACATGTCATCAAGGTGGACCAACGATCTGGTGAAGGTCGCGCGAAACCGCAAGATCGATCGGTGTGGAAATCTTCGGAGAAGACCTATGTACCAGTGCGATGAAGACCATTATGATGAATCAACGTCACCTACACCTACAGAACGAAACGGTTAATTTGAATCAGTGAATCGTGTAGTTGTCCGCAGCGCGCGGCAACGTCCGGTCGTTCGTTGAGAGGAATCGCATTAACCGAGTAAGTTTAGTTGGAGCCGAGCGTCGGCTGAACTGCGCTGTAAATTGTAATTGTATGTATAGGTCTCGCGGCGGGCGCGCGAACACGGGCCTTCGCATCCCGCGGAGCTCGGCCCCTCGCAACCTGTGTGCGGTGGTTAGTGTTGATACACTGCGACGCGTCCGCACTCAGCGGCGCGTTGCGATGCCGTCGCATGCTCTGCGCCGCGCTGTGCACGCCGTACAGCTTTATATCTATATTTACTGTTCGTCTACTGAACCGTTGTCATGGAGAACAATTTTTAGAGCAGAAAAAAATATTAAAACATTTAAACGTTAAAGAACAAAACACCAAAGTATTCTAACGTTGTGCCTAACGAAGGGGTCCACTTTGAGTCCGTGCGATGTGCGATGTGCGATGTGCGATGTGCGACTGCACCGCGCGCGGGGTGGATTCATCATCATTATCATTATCAGCCAACAGATGTGCACTGCTGGAAATAGGCCTCCCCTAAAGATCTCTACATCGAGCGATCCTGTGCTGTCCGCTACCAGTTGTATCCCGCGACTTTCACCAGATCGTCGGACCACCTGGTGGCGGACCTGCTAACACTACGTCTTCCGGTGCGCGGTCGCCATTCGAGGACCTTAGTGCTCCATCGTCTGTCACTTTGTCAAGCGGTGTCCTGCCCATTGCCACTTGAGGCTAGCAATCTTTTGGAGTAAGTCGGTTTATTTCTACTTTAGTTCTTAGTTCTAATGAGGAGATCCATAGATCACCTCATTTCTGATGTAGAGTTGATTAGAAAACTCAATTATTATTTGCATTCCATTGCATTTGCTTGCAGTTAAGTAACGCGCAGTCCGATACAGCGGCCAGGACTTAGAGTCACTAAGGAATTATACGACTAGAGGAAGAGAAGTAGCTTGTATTGAATCCATGTCACATACTCTTTGTTAAATGATCTTAAAACTTAAACCTATCACTTAGTTTAAATATAATAAAACCTCTCGCTAAAAACTATGTCCTTTATCATTTTATATTAAGTCCCAAAGTACCGCGGTGGTGACCGCGCGCCGCTACTTGCACGAATATATTATATTTACATTTCGTTTATTGTCATTAGTTGTAGTTTGGAATCCGAACTGTTAATTATAATAATATTATAAGGGAAACATCCGGGGGATGCGCCGTGAGTACTCACCGGGCGCGGCGGCGGGCTGCCTCTCCTCGACCTCACTGACACCCATTTTTAATGAAACAAAAAACAAAAACACGACGGCTCTGAAAAGTCAGAGGTTTGTACGCGGCTCATAGACTTTGCGTCTACGTGAAACAGTTAAGGCATAAGCGAGCGCGCAGGCGGTGCTCATGTGCGCGTGCGCCGCTCGCGCGCGCGCTTTATATCCGCGAGTCGCACCGCCATCGCACCGCGCTGCGCCCGCGCCGCGCTGCGCCCGCGCCGCGCCGCGCCCGCACCGCGCCGCGCCCGCACCGCGCCCGCTGTTAATCGCGCTGCGTGTACAATTAAAAGTGTATTGATTGTGTTTGTCTGCAGCGGCGGGGAACCTTCGCGCCGCGCTCGCCGCGCTCGCCGCTCTGTTTACATCGGATCGGATATGCGCGCCGGCGGTAGCATTGAGTAGTTATGGCGCGGCCCGGCGAGCGCCGCGCCCGCGCCGCGCCTGCGCCCGCTGCTGGCCTTTCGTGTTATCAGCCACAGCCGCGGAGTCTGCTCCCTGCGTCCGGGAGGCTGCAAAGTCGGCGCATCGTGTAATGTGAGTCCGTCGCACTTTCGGCTATCGATGAGACCTGGCCGAAAACATATCGGCACAGAGACCTGGACTTGTGATATGGTTAGTGTCGCTGCTCCATAACCACGAGGATCATCACGACATCACGACAGGTGTACCTTCACGCAAGTAACATTGCAACATGTTGTCCAGTTCCACGTGCTGCGCGACGCGGAAGGTGCGTTGTAATGTTGAAAGAGATGATGTTAAACAAATTGAATAATCAATTCTTGTTTATACTAAATCGAAACCTTTAATCGTGCACTCGAAATGATTGAAAGTGGTCAGGGTGAGCGGGCGGCGGGCGGCGGGCGGCGGGCGGCGGGCGGCGGGCGGCGGGCGGCGGGCGGCGGGCGGCGGGCGGCGGGCGGCGGGCGGCGGGCGGCGGGCGGCGGGCGGCGGGCGGCGGGCGGCGGGCGGCGGGCGGCGGGCGGCGGGCGGCGGGCGGCGGGCGGCGGGCGGCGGGCGGCGGGCGGCGGGCGGCGGGCGGCGGGCGGCGGGCGGCGGGCGGCGGGCGGCGGGCGGCGGGCGGCGGGCGGCGGGCGGCGGGCGGCGGGCGGCGGGCGGCGGGCGGCGGGCGGCGGGCGGCGGGCGGCGGGCGGCGGGCGGCGGGCGGCGGGCGGCGGGCGGCGGGCGGCGGGCGGCGGGCGGCGGGCGGCGGGCGGCGGGCGGCGGGCGGCGGGCGGCGGGCGGCGGGCGGCGGGCGGCGGGCGGCGGGCGGCGGGCGGCGGGCGGCGGGCGGCGGGCGGCGGGCGGCGGGCGGCGGGCGGCGGGCGGCGGGCGGCGGGCGGCGGGCGGCGGGCGGCGGGCGGCGGGCGGCGGGCGGCGGGCGGCGGGCGGCGGGCGGCGGGCGGCGGGCGGCGGGCGGCGGGCGGCGGGCGGCGGGCGGCGGGCGGCGGGCGGCGGGCGGCGGGCGGCGGGCGGCGGGCGGCGGGCGGCGGGCGGCGGGCGGCGGGCGGCGGGCGGCGGGCGGCGGGCGGCGGGCGGCGGGCGGCGGGCGGCGGGCGGCGGGCGGCGGGCGGCGGGCGGCGGGCGGCGGGCGGCGGGCGGCGGGCGGCGGGCGGCGGGCGGCGGGCGGCGGGCGGCGGGCGGCGGGCGGCGGGCGGCGGGCGGCGGGCGGCGGGCGGCGGGCGGCGGGCGGCGGGCGGCGGGCGGCGGGCGGCGGGCGGCGGGCGGCGGGCGGCGGGCGGCGGGCGGCGGGCGGCGGGCGGCGGGCGGCGGGCGGCGGGCGGCGGGCGGCGGGCGGCGGGCGGCGGGCGGCGGGCGGCGGGCGGCGGGCGGCGGGCGGCGGGCGGCGGGCGGCGGGCGGCGGGCGGCGGGCGGCGGGCGGCGGGCGGCGGGCGGCGGGCGGCGGGCGGCGGGCGGCGGGCGGCGGGCGGCGGGCGGCGGGCGGCGGGCGGCGGGCGGCGGGCGGCGGGCGGCGGGCGGCGGGCGGCGGGCGGCGGGCGGCGGGCGGCGGGCGGCGGGCGGCGGGCGGCGGGCGGCGGGCGGCGGGCGGCGGGCGGCGGGCGGCGGGCGGCGGGCGGCGGGCGGCGGGCGGCGGGCGGCGGGCGGCGGGCGGCGGGCGGCGGGCGGCGGGCGGCGGGCGGCGGGCGGCGGGCGGCGGGCGGCGGGCGGCGGGCGGCGGGCGGCGGGCGGCGGGCGGCGGGCGGCGGGCGGCGGGCGGCGGGCGGCGGGCGGCGGGCGGCGGGCGGCGGGCGGCGGGCGGCGGGCGGCGGGCGGCGGGCGGCGGGCGGCGGGCGGCGGGCGGCGGGCGGCGGGCGGCGGGCGGCGGGCGGCGGGCGGCGGGCGGCGGGCGGCGGGCGGCGGGCGGCGGGCGGCGGGCGGCGGGCGGCGGGCGGCGGGCGGCGGGCGGCGGGCGGCGGGCGGCGGGCGGCGGGCGGCGGGCGGCGGGCGGCGGGCGGCGGGCGGCGGGCGGCGGGCGGCGGGCGGCGGGCGGCGGGCGGCGGGCGGCGGGCGGCGGGCGGCGGGCGGCGGGCGGCGGGCGGCGGGCGGCGGGCGGCGGGCGGCGGGCGGCGGGCGGCGGGCGGCGGGCGGCGGGCGGCGGCGGCCACCACCGCTTGTCCCGCCACACGCATACTGGAGACGCCCGGGTTTCAGCCAAGCAACTCTCCGGGCGCCTCCTTGTATAAAACTCCTCTTGGTGGGTGCCGCGGGAGCAAAGGCACCCACCTGCCGTCCCGTACCGGCCCCTCGCGGGACCGGCACGTTGGGGCCCCCCTGACCCCACAGACGACCGCGCGCGCCCACGACGGAGCGCATGCCCGGCCGCCGCCCTCCCGTGAAGGAATTGGGCGGCGGCCTCATCAGACTCCCCCCCTCGTCGAAGTGGGAGGTATAAAACCAAGACTCCCCGGGGACGCACCCCAGGGGAAACACGACAAAGGCCCAAGGGCCACGCCCAACGGCCCGAACGCCCCCTCACACCGTGCCCGGCTAGGGGCCCATCGCTCACGGCGGGAGGAAGCGGACGGCGTGGTTCTGCCGCCGCGCTCTTCCTCCGGCCCGCCGCCGCCTGCAGGTGCGGCAGCGGCGTCGGCCTCCCTCGTGCGCTCGGCGGCCTCCTTCTGACGCATCACTGCGCCGCAGAAGGAGGCCACCGCCTTCCAAGACCTCTCGCTGCTCAACATACGATCGATAACGAATGATATTACTGGGGTAACCAGACTCAACATCTTATGTCTCAAGGCGACGAGCACCATGTGTCGCTATGTATAACATCCTAACAAGCGGCACCTTGTAATGAAGGGCGCGTTAGTCACCACCAGGTGACCGCGCCGCTCCTCCCGTCGCTATAGGAAGAATATACAAAAACGTATATACAAGGAAAGAATGCAAAGTTTGGATGTTATTGTTTTCCCGTGGAACAGGCTGCTGCTGTGATACCTGTGTATCATACACTGATTTTGATACGAAACAATTTTGACACAAATATAAGCAATAACGAGAGTACAATTCCGACAACTTTCTCCGCAGCATCCCCCACCTCCCCACGGTGTCCCCGCGGCACGGTAAGGGTACAGGTGTGATTGAACCTGCGACCGCATAGAAACAATATCGACTGTGGTAACTGAGTTAGGAACTTATTTCCTGACGCGAACCCTCCCGCCAGGTCACACATGTATTCTATTTATTTCATGAGACGGCCATTTTCTTTCATATTCATTTCACTCAAAGCTATGTAATAAAAATGTAACTGCTGCTCGCAAACAGCGGCGATGTCCGTGCAGCCTTCACACGACCTGCTGCAACAGGCCGAGCGCACCGCGCCGGAGCCGGACCGTGCCTGTTCAGTGAAGTCACCCAGCAGCGGGGCGCTCACCCCACCCCGCGCGAGTGCGCACGTACCGCCGCTTGCAGGACTTCGTATTCTGTTGTCGGTTTAAAAGTCGCGGTCGAGCCGATCAAATTAGTATCCTGGCACGTGAGCAATGTCCGCTGGTAGCCGCACCCCGTACGCGCAGTGCAGCGACCACAATCCGACCCTGTCCTACGCTATAAGCTATAGATCCCAAAACGCAGCTAGCGAGCACAACTGTGCACCTGCTCCCCTCCTGCCCTCCTGCCCTCCTGCCCTCCTGCCATGCCCGGGCCGGCACCTCCGCTCCGGGGAACCCCTCTTATCGCCCAAGTTTTTTAAAATAACCACCGGCGCGATTCGAAAATAAAATTTTGTCTGCCCCATTCTATACCGAACAGGAAACATTCATTTACTTAATACGGAGGAGGCTTAATACATTTATAAGAAGCTGTGCGTTGGATACATTGCATTCGAACGCACGCCGCGCACGCCGTGGCTGACACTCCGTGCAAGTTGTGCTTGTTGCAGTGTGCTGTTACTTTCTCACGGACGCTTAGAATAATAACAGATCTTTCTGCTTTAGTCTGCTTCTGGTTTAGAAATATTTGAATAGAAAAATTTTCATCACATCAAAATATGTAATACAAAAAAAACAGCTATTTATATTGCAAAAGAGACGTAAACACGCGGAAGGTAAGAGCGGGTAAACATAAGGTAAGCAAGCACACGTTTACGTGAGCGCCGACCGTGGATCGTCGGACATAAACGATTTAGACTTCTAATAGCTTCATTTGCCCGACAGACAGTGTCGGACAGGGGCGGCTCGAAAACAATAAAACGTTTATTTAATAAAGGAAAACTGTAATTGAGGAAAAATTTAATTAATGATAGAATAATGCCATTGCATTAGGCGGACATTGTCGCCGGGCCGGAAGTGCGCCGCGGCAATGGCACGACTGCGCCTTCCCATTGTTCAACGGTGTGCGCGACGTGCGCGGCGTGCGCGGCGTGCGCGACGTGTGCCACTCGCCCGCGGCACAACGAACGGGGTTAATCAGTCGGAGTCGCTGCTATAGGAAAATCATTAAAAATCTAAAGAGCGTTTCACTTTGCACTTGAACGTGACGCGCCGCCCACGCGTGGGGCATCTGGAGCTATTGCGGTCTCCATGTGCTCTTACCAGTTAGTGTCGCTATAAATGTGCACTTATCTATTAAGCAACAAACAAAGTCCCGCCAGGGTCCCGTAGCACGGATACCTACCATCAAGAGTTAAGTCTGTAAAGTCGTTATGGTACAGAAGGAGGTCACCGAACGGAATCGATGAAGAGTTGATTCCACTCCAAAAAGACATCAGAGCTATGGTAACAGAACTCCCAGTCTGTTAGCCATTTAGTTTCTTAGGGCTGGTAAGAATAGCACTAAGGTAAGACTAAAAGGCGACGACGTTTCCTAGGCCTTGAGAGTGGGGGTCCTTGCTCAACAAGTAAACCCGCGTGGGACAGCATATGCATGCTGCCATAACTCCAGCGATGGTGCCCGGGAAGGTTTGACCCTTCCCTAGAGACGCGTAGACACAAAGCGTAGAGCGGCACCGTTCCGTCCTGTAAGAAATCCGGGGCCTTCGTGGGCTACCGACGGAGTTTTATTGTGTAAGAATCTCACATAACTTCTTCACTTCAGAAGAAAGGTATTTTTCGAGGATTCCCCTACGAAACAAAAAAAAAAATGGTAACTCATAATATAATATATGTAACAATTTGAAGACATGAATGTACAATTTTTACCCGGCAGACCCGCGGGCTCGCCCGGGACCGCACGCCGGGATTGGACTCCGCGACCCAAGGGTCCGCTATCGGCGGGCCTATCATTCCGAAATTATGTACCAAAAGAGACGGCGTCCTCTTCATATCTGAATATTTATCAATATGGAATGACATATTTTACAGCTGAAACCATAGCATTACTTATTTCTTTACTGAAATAATAAAAACACCCTGAGAGCTGATAAGGAAAACCTCTCCGTAAATCATAATTACATTTCTTCACACCCGCGTGTGCGCGTGCGCATACAATGGTACGCGCGCCTCACCGCGGCGTCCAGCGAACCAACCTAATCTCTATTTAATTTTTTTATATATTTCTTAGGTCTACAATCGATCATATACTATTACATTCACAAAAATATACAAAGAATTTAAACAAAAAAATCTTAATACATGATTGTTAAGAAGTTGAGACAGCATTCACTAATTGTACTTACTGTTTATGACTAAGACATGTTAGAATAAATAACAAAAGTCCCCCTCCAACGGGTTCCCGCCTTGTCGTGGCGGAGGGGCTTAGTATCCGTGGGGCCTAACACGGTGAAGCTAAGCGGAACCTACCCGGTCGGCCCGCGGCGAAGTGCCCGCCGAAGCGGTCGCTCCAGGTCCGAGCACCGTTTGGGATAACTGTAGCTCACCGGAGCGGGCGGGGGCCCGGGGGCGGCTTTCTGCTGCCTCCTGCAGGAGAGGCGGTATAAAACCGCCCTTTCAGCCGAGGTGGGGTTGCGGAGGACGTATCCTCCGCGACCAACCGGAGTTGCACCGGCGATACGGCGGCGGTGGGGCCGCGAGGGGAGAGAAGAGTCGTTATTACGATGTGCCGCTCTCCCTATCCTCCGCGGCCGCTAACGGGTAGCGGCGGGCCCATCTGCCTGCCGCGGGGAGCTCGGAGAGGATATCTCCCGGGGCTCCCGTGGTCTCTGGGCGACGGGTTCGGGGGAATCCGTCGTCCGCACAAAGGAGGCCGAGGTGGGGGCGCGCTGCATGTTCCGGCGCGCCCTGCAGGGGGGTTTAACCCTCCCTACCGAGGTGGGGCTGCGCAAGCGGCCAGCGCCGGTGAGGGTCGCGGACGAAGGCACCAAGCCGTACCCGTGACCCTTGCCATATGGCGACGAGTCGAGAACATCGTGGGAGTTTTAGTCGGTGCAAGTCCGACATAACCCGTCCTTGCCCCCGCGAGGACGAGTATGCGTAGGCATTTCCCTCATATAAAACTAAAAAAAAATAACAAAAGTAATTGCAGTCACAAAACAGTAAAAGTCCCAGGTTTGCAGGAATGCAACACTTTGTGAAAGTGGATAGAAGTGAGGGGCAGTCAATTTTATTATTAAACAATTTAAACAAGAATATTAAGTTCAAAATATCTCTATGAGTGTCTAAAGATGTTATCCTAAAGTAGTCAAGTCTATCAGTATACGAAAATCTTCGATCAGCTCTGCCGATGCTTCTAGCAAGGTGCCAGAGAAACCTTTTTTGAATTCGCTCCAGCCTCAAGCTATGCACAGCAAAGTGAGGCCGCTAAACTGTTGAACAATATTCAAGAATACTCCTCACTAGACTATTGTATAAGATTTTTTTACTAGACAAAATTTTGAATTGTTTAATATTTCTTAATAAGAAGCGGAGCATCTTTGAAGATTTAGTGATAATATTGTCAACATGAGGAACAAAAGTCATCTTTTTGTAATATGTGACTCCTAAATCTTTAATTAACTCCAGTTCCTGAACGATGTCTTCTTTAATTCTATACTGATATGTAAAAATGTTAAATTTTCTTGCAAATCCAACATGATAACATTTTTAAGTATTTAGGAGCATGCGATTGTTTTCACACCACTGTGTGAGCCTATTTAAGTCCTGTTGTAAAAGAACACATTCATTTTGGGATTCAATAGTTCTACTAAACTTTCAGTCGTCTGCATACATAAAAAGTGTGGAGAATTGAAAGCAATTTGCAACATCGTTGATAAAAACATTAAATAAGATGGGACCAAGATGGGATCCTTGAGGTACACCTGAGGTAATTTCACAGGAAAGGGACTCAAAACTATTAACAACTTCTGAAAAGATACGTTTATCCAAATATGACTTAAACCACCTGAACAGTGAACCAGTGAACCCATAAGAACAGAGTTTTGAAAGCAAAATATCATGTGGCACTGAGTCAAAGGCTTTACTAAAATCAGTGTAAATGACATCAACTTGCTTATTTTTATCCATTTGCAACAATAAGAGTTTCAGTAAATGTTACCAGATTTGTGCACGTAGATCTTCGAGCTACAAAACCGTGTTGACAAGAAGTTAAAAACAATTAATAATGATTTTGAATTAAAGGACAGAGTAAAATCTCAAAAACTTTAGCGAAAGTGGACAAAATTGTAATGGGTCTATAATTATTTATATTAGAAGTATCATCTGTTTTATGGATCGGAATGACTTTTTCCATTTTCCATTCCTTTGGAAAGCAACCGGATGACAAGGAATTGTTAAATATAAAAGTGAGCGGCCAGGTCAAGGTCGAGCTACACGATACTACCTAAATAGGCGGTTTATTGTCAGGTCCAGCGCCCTTTTGACGGTCTAAAGTTTTTAGCACATTGAACACACTTTCTTCAGTAAAGACAGGTGCAATAAAACAATGACTATAAGCATTCAGATGCGCCAGGCCTTGCCAATAATTGCCCACATCAACATGGGAGGCAAGAATAGAGTTTTGGTAAACCTTGGAAAAACTATTAGCAAACATATTAGATATCGCAGCATCATCCGTCTCACATGATATACCATCAGTCATTGAATTAGGATACGACCCTTTATTGTCCCGCTTGTAATTGACAAAGGACCAGAACAACTTGGGGTTCCTTATAACACCCTGCTCGATATTGCCCATATCCCGTTTATAATCTTCAGCTGCTAAGAGCTTGCAACGGTGGCTTACTTTCCTTAAGGCAATTTCATCCATAGGGTGTTTATACAACTTATATCTCAATCTCAAATGATTGTTTTCTCTTAGGCTACGCATTAAACTGCGACTGAACCATGCCGGATAACGCTTGTTTTTTCCGTTTCATTGCATAAGGCACAAATTTTTGAATGCAATCACGTAGTTGTGTATAAAAAATATTTAGCATTACATACCCTTAAACAAAGTTATCCAGTCGACGTCCCGCAGATATTCATTAATTAATGTATACTCTGCTCTATAAAAATTATATCTATTACAATTGGGAGAAAATGAAAGATATGCAGTAGTACGCAGAAAAATTACAATTTCTAATGGCGGATGAAGTTTGTCAATTACACTAAGAGCATTCAAGGATTTTGTCACATTGCACAGAACATAGGATAATACTAAATCCAGAATACGATCTAAAGTATTAAGTACATGATTTTCTTGTAATAAACCATGAAGATGTATGAAGTCTATTAGTAGCGAACTAATACCCAACTATCAAATTCCAATAAATAATACTTAAGTAAAATTCACCAATAATTAAGGAATGTGGATTATTTTCACAATGAAATGTACACTTATTGAGAACATATTGTCGGTGGATCTTTTGAACGGGAGGAGGTAAATATACTGCACAGATTACAAGTTTATCATAAGTACGATTTGCGGGTACTTGAATAGTCACCCACAAGTCTTCACAAGAACTTTCCCATGAAGTCATTCGTAATGATTTTAGATTATTTCTGACTGCGATCAAAATCCCAGCACCGTCTTTGTTGCCATGAAAGCCAGTGCATGCGCGAACTCCCCGATAAACTGCATATCTATTGTCAAATAATTTGTTTGAAAATATATTACTATTAAGCCAAGTTTGTACAAAAATTATAACATCAAAATCATTGCATCACATTTGTGCATAGAAACGTCGTGACTTAGTACGCAGGCCGCGTACGTTTCGGTAGTATAACCTTAACGTATTGAATTTTATCAGTAAAAACTAACAGTAACATGCATAACAAAAAAAAAAAGAAGAAAACATATTTAGACAATTTTATCAAGAGAGACTCTATCTTTTATTAGAACAGAACCAGGCCGATCACATTTACTCACAAAAACACGACCATTTCTAATCCACACATATTTATAATTAAGTTGTTTAGCGTTGAGCCTTGCCGCAGCATGAACAGCTTTATTCTGTAGGGATAAATGTTCAGATATATAAATTGGAGTATTGTGTCCTGTTATGCCAAGGGCGGCACTGAGCAACTTATTTTGGGGATTCGCTTTGTTGCATTTGATGACTCCCGCCAATACCTCATCTCGAATTCTCCGAGACACAAATTCTACCACAATAGAGCGAGGCCGCGCATTGTCCTCTATGCAGGCGCCAAGTAGCCAAGTGCAAGTGCAAATGTCATTAGTGTGCTGGCGCCAACTTTGATCATTTTCTCTTCTACCAAGACACTGTAGTCGGGACACTATAGTCGGGACACTGTAGTCGGGACACTGTAGTCGGGACACTGTAGTCGGAACACTGTAGTACGGACACATATAACAGCTACATTGCACGGCAATGACAGTGAACAGGTACACCTGATGAAGGGTCCCGGCGCCACGACTCTCTTGGCGTTGCTCGTCTGCCTGCAGGTTTAAAAACAATATAACATACTCTGTCATTACGCA
Organism: Troides helena; assembly: GCA_029286815.1. NCBI lineage: Eukaryota > Metazoa > Arthropoda > Insecta > Lepidoptera > Papilionidae > Troides > Troides helena. The sequence goes on from JAGSMV010000013.1 coordinate 178,608, forward strand.
ATGCTTATGTAAGGAGTGCATTGGAATGTTTTCGGCAAGTCTGGTCGTCAAGCTACAAATTTCCTGACAGCCGCATTGACAGAATTCAAAACCATTTTGCGCCACGCAAGCCCGTTCATCGTATACACGTGGAGAGGTCGAGTCCTGTTCTGATCCTTTTATTCACTCTGAAGTAAAGCCGCTCCCACTGGATGCGAGCAACGCGGGACTGATCGATGAGTAGATCTTTGGGGAGGCCTGTGTCCAGCTGTGGACGTCTATCGGCTGATGATAATGATGATGACGAAAGCTACTTCACGCTGGAAGGAATATGTTGAATCTCAAATTTCTATATAAAGTGATTTACGGTGATATTGATAACACAGATACCTTAAAATTTTCCCCCAAACTGGTCGCCTTGTCATGGCGTTGAGGCTCAGCAGCCATGGCATAGTCATCACAGTGAAGCTAAGAGGAACGCTAATAGCTGCTACGAGCTTACCTCTGATCTATCCCGATGGCCGGCTGAAGCACGTTTGCACGACACTTCGCAGCTGTGGTGGAGGTTCGAAAGAAGAGGAGTGTCGGTATTGTCTTTTTGCCGCTCTCTCTATCCTCCGCGGCCGTGTAACGGTTGACGACGAAGCCCAAGACCAGATCCTCCGCAGGGAGCCGGGTGAGTTTTCTCTCTTCGCTCCAATGGCCTCTGGGTGATGTGTTCGGGGGGTCCGTTGCTCATGTGACGGTAAGAAATCGAGAAAAAAAGAACTTGCTATACGTTACTATGTCTTCTTACATAAATCCTTCTTACATAAGGCCTTTCCCCCCGAGAGAGGGCTGCATGGTGCCCTCGCCGATGGTGGAATCGCAGATGTAAGTGAAAATGTATCCGCGGTTCCGCCATAAAGCGACGAAAGTGCAGGGTTTAGTCGGTGCAAGTCCGACATACCCTATCCTTGCTCCCGCAGTGGCAGGTATGGGAAGACATTTCCCCCGCGTAAAACAAAAAATGAAAGCACCTTAAAATTTAGCATTCAAGGAACCCCGTGGAGATCCGTCATCCGGCTCCACTGTCCACCCTCAAAGTATGTAGAGCCAGACTCGGTGGCCCCGCGCCCGCTGACCGACTGCACTCTCAGATCCCCTGAACGCCGCAGCGGGGTATTCTAATTTAAATGTTAACGTATATTCATATGGATCGATTTGTTGTCGGGGTGAGTGGCGATTTGTAAGCGAAGAGTGAATAGGCTAGCTCTAGACTAGTGCGCTTTACCTCCAACGACTACATCGCCGCTTACCATCAGGTGGGACCGTAGTCAAGCGCTGGTATAAACAATAATAGTAATAAAAAAACGTATGTTTGTACGCATTGTAACTATAATATTATTTATTTATTTTCCAATACGCTACAAGGGCGCACGCCGGCGGCGGGGCCCGACGCCGCAGCGTCTGCTGCATTGATGCTGTCTCTCGAGAGAATGTTAATTTTCACTATTCGTCTTTTGTGTCGTTTATTAACTCGATTTTCACCATTTTATCATTCATATGTAAGTAACTATCGTCAGTCAGGTGGACTGTTGTTGTTGTTATTTTTGGTGCAATGAGAATGTACCATTTCCAGCCTATCGGCAGTTCCCCGCCCGCTCACACTGACTGCCTCACAGCCTGTGAGGTGTAAGGTATTCAACGCTGCTACTCAGTACACACTCGAACCATACGTTAAAGGTTCGGACCCCTAAATGCCATCCGTATGTTAAATTCGCAAATACACCCTTCAATGCGGTGGGTAGGCATTATTCCTTGTCCAAGGGGTGTACTCACCCCGCCGCTGCCTAAATCAACAGAATTTTGAGCAAGACATCGCGAATCGGGTACTCTTCGCAGGCGGAGCCTGGAAAAAGTACTTTACACGTGGAGAGCCACCACGTTTACCCATTACCTTGTAGCACTCCAGTGTGGAGAAAACCTATTCCGCCGTTCTGTGAATAATACAGTTCCCGTAGCACCCTGAGAGAGCATTGCGACCCGTTGGATCAGACGAGCGGTCTCCTAGAACAAATTAATTCGTAAGTGCAATGAACACACGTATATATTATACTATATGTATATAGTGTAAGTGTTGTATATTATATTATATTTCTTCTTGCTTAACCCCTTAGTAAGGTCGTAATCTATCACCATAGGACTTAAGTTTTTCCAAAGGTAGGTATGTCGCACAAGGTATGTGAATACAATTATTATAAAAACCGTACTTACTTACTTACTCCTCTGGCGCAGTGGCCCAAAGTGAGTCTCGCTTCCGAAACAAGAGTGCGCCAGCGTTGTATGTCCAGCACTGCCTGTTGCCAGTCCAGTGGTGGTGGTGGTGTAGGTGCTCTACGGCATCCTTGCACCGGTATCTGGGCCGGCCAATAGGTCAGCGCCCAATTGGGGTACTGAGAAACGTCTTTTTGACTTCACGATCGTCTGCCATCCTTAGCAAGTAGCCCATCCAGCGAAATCTGTGAGCTTTGGCTTTCCCTATGATGTTCGGGTCGTCAACCAGCCTCTCGGTTTCGATATTTCGAGGCTGGTTGTCGAACCCAACATGATTAATATCAAAATATAAAACAATTTTTTTTAAAGACTGTCCAAGAGCTTGTTTCTAGAATGTAAATGTTCAACTTGAGCATGTTCGCGTATGAAGAGTCATGCCAACTCATACCAATATGCTGACGAATGCTGCCCTGAGTAGCCCCGCAGTGTATTCTTTGAATGTAATGAAGAATCGTTGCTCGCCAGCAGTGCGTGCACGTGCGCGTGCATGTGCATGTGCACGTGCACGCGCACAAAGAACCATAACACATAGGCGGATATTAAAGTTTTTAACAATGCGAAAATGATGCGAAAATAAGAGAAAAATATCAAAAAATTTTAAAAACTGCCGAAACCCCGCTCCAGGTTCGTTAAAACTGTACGTACTCGCATTCACATCGGATGGGTCGGCGCTCGCACCCGCCCCCGCACCCGCACCCGCACCACCCCGGCGTGCAAATATCGAAGCCATTATTGTTATCGCGCGCGTGAACGCTTCAGAAAGCGATCCCGGGAACCGCGCCGAACCGGGACACATCGCGCCTCGCCCACCCACACGCGGCCCCCGTCGCACCTCCGCGCGCGCACGCACACGCACACGCACGCCCCCTACTTCAGTTACACAGAGCCGTCCACTTCCCGCCGCGCCCACGTCACAGCACCTTACCAGTGCCACCACACCCTGCACACCCCGCACAAGAACACTTCACGAGTTGAGCTCGTGGCGGAGCAGCTCGCGCGCAGCGCCGCGCTCTACTTATTGAGAGAAATGATTATGTGCGGTCTGATTGGCCAAGCGTCGGGGAGGTTGCTGCCGCTGCACGGACACGCGCCGGGCCCGTGATTAGCATAGGTTGTCGCCTGAACAAAGAAAATTTAACCCGATCTTTGGGAAAACACTTTACCCTAATAGGGTACAGAATAATAGGCGCTTACGACGCCGCCCTTTGTCCTTCGGGGGAGGCTTTATTAGACTTGATTCATTTTCGCGCGATGATCAAAATCAACGGATAAGTTCCTACAGATTGAGTAGTTCTCCTTGGGGTGGAGGGGATGAAGCCAATGTTCGGTGTCGTACAGTGAGCACACGCTTACCGGGGTAAGTGTACAATGTCGACCCCTGCTACTCGAACATATTTTGATTTTATTTAGTTTCAGTAGTTTCTTGGATAGTTGAGATTTAGCATCCAGTAAAGCACCGAAATGTATATGTTCATTGTTATTGTATTTCCGTCTGTACTTCCGGCAGGGGGAGCTGAGAGAGCCGAGCTGCGTGTACGTTTGTACTAATAACTACTTCAGAGTATTCGGTACCCGGCACGTCTTGTTGTAAATATTCGCTAACACAATATCGGGTGTGACTGCGCCTGCCGCTTCGAATCCTTGGAATTGTTTTCACGTTCGCGAGACCCATCCAGTTTCTTTGATGTTCACCGCGAGCGCACCGCCGCGCCCGGCGCGTCCGGCGCGTCCGGCGCGCTCTGTGGGAATGCCATAAAGGTGTTTTCTTTTTCCATACATTTTCTCAGTAAGCGCATGTAACAGTGCAGGCGAGTACGCCGCTGCAGCTCGGGATATCTCCACCAGCGCAACTGCATGTACTGGAGAGCGACTGCTGGGGTAGCTATGATTTAACAAAATGGCAGAAGCGACAGTTGCACTTGCTGCGTTTTATCAATATAGGCAACATATACCACATCGAACATTTCAAGAAATTTACTGTGTTAGATACTGCGGAAGTTTTTTCTATTTGCCATATATTATTCAAAAAGTTATTTATATCGAGTGCATGCATCGGTAACCTTGCGTTGGATAACCCTGGAACATCAGCCGCGGCCGGCACGGGCCGCACGATGCAGACACTGTCCGAAATCCTATTGAAGTCAATAATAGCCGCACGCTTACCACGGGATACATCATGGAAATAAGTTTGTATCCTTGGTTCCGCTCCATTTTAAAAATTAATAAAGAACCAAATTAAAGCAAATTCATGGAAATATTTCAAATTAGTTTTTGTATTGCGGTCGTTTTAATTTGTATCCGGGTGCCCCGCCCCGCCTCCGAGCTAGGGGAGCTTCATTTATTTCGGTATCCTACTCTGACTACATTGGTTTCCTAAACTTCCTCGATCTTCAAATCCAAGAACTTCCATGGTTGGCTGTCTGTTCATTTTAAACCTTTTACATCTTTATAAGAATAACTAGATTTTCGTGTGGTTTGCAAGTTAAGATTTGTTTCCACCCCACTGCTAGCTACCTCCCCTATATGGTAAATCTATTGTATAATATACCTTGATACTGTTTACCTCTGCCTAATTTTCCCACTACCCTGCGGGTTACCTGCGACAAAATGCTTATTAGTATTGAGGGCTGTCTTAACACTAACAAGCTAATTAGGAATAATAAGCTATAGTGTGAAAGAGATAGGCCACTATTAGGTTAGTGCGTAGTGCGATTTACCAGTACAGATCGCATTCCTCCTTAACATCAGATGAGGTCGTGGTCAAGCGCTGGCCTGGACGATATAAAAAAGTTGAAGAAAACCACCATCACTGCCGTATTTGAGCTGTCACCATATAGTAGTTAGCGTATTTCGAGCGAGCGTGCTTTATCATCTACGATCCAATTGACACTGAACACCATGTAAACTGCAGTCGAATGTTAGCTCATTGCAGCTAAAAAAACATATAGTTGTTGCTTTCTACATACATATATGAGGAGCGAGTAATGTCGTGTCAGCAAGGCCGCGTTGACGTCGACGGGCCCGCTGGATAATGGAAACATTTCCGTGTACAAAAGACGGGTCCCTGTGGCAAGTGCTCCGCCGGCGGAAGTGGCACATGATTGGTGAGTATAACATCGTAATGTTTCGAGAAGACATCGCAACACCCAATAAGTGAGGTAATACGCCAGGTGCAGGTACCACGTGCGGCTCAGGTCGTTCACAGCGCATCGTGTCGCGACAGACGCCGTGACGCGTCGCTTGAGGAACTTAGTATTTTATTCATTTTATACATATTAGAAAATATTTGTATACTAATAAAAAAAGAATAGAGGGAAACCTTCCTAATTTTTACGGGAAATAATTTTGACATCACTCGCGTGTGAGGGTCTCTTCATAAATAAAATTTGTTCATTGAGAATGATAAGTGGTAGTCCCTTCGGGGCGGACGCGCCGGGGGTAATAATTTGCGTAAATTGCAACAGGGTGAGGGGGTTTACGCAATTTTTATAGCGACGTTCCCACCCTCGCTTACTTACGAAGAAAATATAATGTTCACGGCTTTTGCAAATGTAAACGCCGGTTAGTGCACCCAGCCGGCGCGGCGTAGCCTGTCGCAGAGCGGGACCGGCGTTCGAGCTGAGGAATGATTGCCCGCGCCGTTCTTCGTTATTAATACTGATATTTTTATTGATTTATTTGTTGGTTACGAGTCACTAGCGGGAGCGGCGAGCGGCGAGCGGGCACGGTGCGACGCTCGGCCCCGCTCCTGCTCCCGCTCCCGCTACCGACGACGTTCGCACGGACCGCGCGCGGCACGAGCGCCGAGCGGTTGCCTCGCAACGGTCACGTGCTCCAGTCCCCAACTAACATGTTCCAAGTGTAATAACTACATATCAAGTCAAGTATGAACATTATTTTAACACGCGCAGTAATAGAAAGTATTACCGTTAAACAGTTGTATCGCAGGGGAATACAAAGTAGGAACAACAAACATTATTACATAATATCAAGTGTTATTATAATCTTCACCAGGAACTTAAAATAGTCCTCTACTGGGCATAAGTAGCCCAATTCTCACGGCTCTGGGCGTAAAATCTGTCGACACTCTTGCAGCTCTCGATTCGAAGTGGTGAAGTGCCCGGTACGGAGGATGCTGCAGTAAATATTAAACTACTGAGCAAATTTCAAGATTGAATATTATCATCTCTGTAAGTAAGCCCTGAAGAAGAACTTCCTGCCTATCTCTACAAAGTAACAACTCCGCGCAATTAAAATTACCCTTCATATAATCACAACGCAAAGTGAATCACAAGGCACGGCCGCCGGGGGCCGGGCCGGGCCGGGCCGGGCCGAGCCGGGCCGGACTCGCGCGGCCGTACGTTCCGCTTAGTTTTCCGAAGCATTAACCGTTTGCATAATTAACTTCGACCGATCAGCTGATTTTAATATTAGTTCGGTCGCTTTGGGGTCGTTTTGTCATTTTGTTCCGATCCTAATTTGATGTTTTACATAATTTAACATTAAAATGTTTGCAGGGGAGGCGGCCACCAAACTACCCCCGCTCTATGACGACACACTTCGTTAGATTTGCTCGGTCGCTAGTACAATAGCGTTTACAAATAAACAATCTCGAATAGATATAACTAAATGTGAAATGTACTAATGACAACCTGCCTTTCTGCCGCATGGGCCAGGGTATCTTCTAGTTTCGGACGTGCGGTCTCTGTTGCCCACCGATTCCTTCATTTCGATTTATCTGCTACCACCTACCGTGTGACCATGAGGTTGGCGCAGCGGCTCTAAAGCCACGGATTAATATATTAGTTAAATGTAAGTTATTACTTAAGTTGCTCAGTAACTCATTGAGCAAAAACCTTTTTTAATCCTGCGGTTAAACTCTCGTTAATTACCGCTCGTCCGAAAGTTTGGGAATTTGAAAGGGAACGCCGGCAGGAATCCTCTCTACCTCCGAACATTTTCCTTCGACGTCTGTTTTTAAAAGTTCTCTAACCTAAATTCATTAACTTTTGCTCCTGAAGGAAAATAATTTGGTAACTTTGAGCGAACGGAGATGAGGATTTATTGCATAGTTAATAAAACTGAAGAGACACATTTACTTTTACAATTTCTAATCGAGGTTGTTGCTATCTCCTTCTTTTTAATTTTGCACTCCGATACCCCGAACGTTCCCTCGTTGAATATTTGCGTCCGGCGAATGTTGCTCGAAGAAACGTTTCGTGGGACAGAAATTAAGAACAATATTGTAACAACAGCTCAAACATAACACAATTTGTTTTTTGGGATGCGAGTAGAAAATAAACCGTCGTAGCGACCTCTGCGGTGCCGCAGCCCCAGCGCCCAGCGCCCAGCGCCCAGCGCCAGCGCCCAGCGCCCAGCGCCCAGCGCCCAGCGCCCAGCGCCCAGCGCCCAGCGCCCAGCGCCCAGCGACGGAAAGTCCCCGCGATCGCTTCTCCCGTGGGCTTGCCTTACTAAACGAACGCTATGACATATTACTTTAATATTATATACTATATAATTTTAAAGTAATGCAATTTTAATTCGGCTGTCTAGTTATTTACTCTTTTTTCCTTATTTTCTTTTCATATTTGCATAAAATAATTATCTCTTTAATTCACTTGAATTGCGAAGTGGTGCTTATAAACTTGAAGTTGAGGTAAATCGAAATGAACAATCGTTGAGGAATAGTTAAGAGAGCACAGAGGCGGCGCGGCGCGAGCGCGGCGCGGGCAGTTCGCGTTCGCGCGGCGCGGGCAGTTCGCGCGGCGCGGGCAGTTCGCGCGGCGCGGGCAGTTCAGTTCGAGCGGCGCGGCAGTTCAGTTCGAGCGGCGCGGGCAGTTCAGTTCGAGCGGCGCGGGCAGTTCGCGCAGCGCGGGCAGTTCGCGCGGCGCGGGCAGTTCAGTTCGAGCGGCGCGGCAGTTCAGTTCGAGCGGCGCGGCAGTTCAGTTCGCGCGGCGCGGGCAGTTCGCGTTCGCGCGGCGCGGGCAGATCGCGCGGCGCGGGCAGTTCGCGTTCGCGCGGCGCGGGCAGTTCGCGTTCGCGCGGCGCGGGCAGTTCAGTTCGAGCGGCGCGGCAGTTCAGTTCGAGCGGCGCGGCAGTTCAGTTCGAGCGGCGCGGCAGTTCAGTTCGAGCGGCGCGGGCAGTTCAGTTCGAGCGGCGCGGGCAGTTCAGTTCGAGCGGCGCGCGGGCAGTTCAGTTCGCGCGGCGCGGGCAGTTCGCGTTCGCGCGGCGCGGGCAGTTCGCGTTCGCGCGGCGCGGGCAGTTCGCGTTCGGGAAAAATTTCAGATTTAGATGAAAAATTTTATTAGGTAAATATTTCACGAAATTAATTCTTTTCCTAGACGACAGGTTACAAAAGTTTAAAATTTCTTTCAAAACTATAAATAATATTGTAATACCTACAGTGCGTACCTAGTGGTGGGCAGCTCAAGGTCCCGAGTAGGCAATAAAGGACGTTAGCAATACTGTTTTCCTCGTACACGGTTAGGCTCAGCATTACACGTGCGTGCGCACAGGATATAATATCATTTTATATACACAATAAGAATAATTATATTATTTGAATAGTTCCTATAAGATTAGAAGTCACAACCGCCGCGCGCCCACCAGTACACGCGGTACGCGGTACGCGGTACGCGGTACGCGGTACGCGGTACGCGGTACGCGGTACGCGGCGGGATGCGCGGGTAGCTAAGTAAGCAATATATACTAGTACTGATTATTCTTACCGGTGCTCCTGTCAGTGATCAAAATTCCACTGAGGGGCTCTGCTGGCAGCTGGCGGTTTAAATCGATTTACTTGTATTGTAAATAGTGAATCATTTATTTGACATAATGTATAAACTAAAACAAACATGACCTAGGTTTTATTTTCGTTAGAACTTTTGTCACAAATCATTGTTTCCACGTGTACAAAACAATACTTAGGTTTGCAATGAGCAAAAGCACACGCAACGAGAAAAAAAACTGAACCGATTGTTATTCAAGATAACATTTCACGGAGCCGCGGCGGCAAAGCGGGCCAGTTACTGGGATCCGGTCTGTAGTAAACATGTCAGTAAATTTTAATGAAAGGATTTCCTCTCAAAGAACATCAGAGCGGAGTTTTCTGATCGCGAGCCTGTTTATAGCTTTTTAAATGATTTGCCGATAGAAGCCTCCAGTAAAAGTAAATCCCTTTTGTATCGCGTGCCCCTCAGAGGTTAAACGTTACCCCAATTTCATTACTTGCGTTAACATCACGTCGAGATAGGCAGCAAGTGCGCTCTGTAGTGAAACTGTTTTATCGTAATTGTGTGTATTGTCAACCCTCGTATAACGCGGGCTGTGCGTACCGCGTCATATGGACACCGCGCTATGAGAAACTCGGCTTTAACGCACAGATCAGGCTAATCAGTACCGTGTTATATGAAAACGGCGCTGTCTTTACATTGGTTTTCGATTGTAGCTTTCTTTTCTAACTCCGGTATAACCTCTCTATAGGGAGCTAAGCAATGTCTTAACCCTGTTTTACACTTTGCGCTTCCTCGTCGAAGCTCAAACAGTGCCAGCCACTAAATTTTAGAAAGAATCGCTTAATATAATATAAACATATCCGGTTAAAATCATTCATTGGGTGCACGGAAACAACTGATGGGACATTGTTGAACGGAAACTGCGCTGTCAGAGTACCGCGTTATACGAGGGCTCTCGCAGTTTTAGATCCGCGTTATATGGAAAACGCGTTATAGGCGGGTTGAGTTGAGAGATCTTGTCCGCTTCTTATCAAATAAATAAATAAACATTTGTGGAGGTATTGATGTGGGATGCGGGGTCTCCGCTCCGTGAACGACAACGCACACGCGGTATCAGCACTGCATCGCTAGCGAGCGGGGCGACGCAAAGCACAGCGCAAGTCTCTGAGTGCACCCAACAGTGTTATGAAGATCCAGAGATCCAGTTCATGGATACAGGTGTATACTCCGTAACGACTAGAAGTGGGGCGTATGTATCATAACATATTATATATAAATCACAAGTATTCGAAGATAGCAGATAACAGTTGTTCCTGCGATGTCGTTATATCGGTTAAAATATCATTTCATCACACTAAAGTTGTTCCATCACTATCAACAATCAATATCTTCAGTATTCGATAACAGCCCGTCACTAACATTAACACTAACACTAACACTAACACTAACACTAACATAGCTTCATATAACAGAACATGCAATAAAAAATTAAACAGCTATTCTTGTCTTTGTCGTTTGTATAAATTGTCATAAGCTAAAACGAGACACAGCGAGTATTTATTTGAAATAAACCAAAATTATAGAAGGTCGTTTCATTAGAAGAAATCCTTTTTGAAAAGCGAATTCTCAATTAGATCGGGTTATCTGTTATTTGGTTGATTAATATACCTCGCTCGCAGCCCACGCGCTAGATTGTTGCTGACACGAGGCGCGCCCAGTGCTGGGACCCGAAAAATATAAATTGTAAAAAAAAATGACATTTGTCATTTAATAACAGAAATTGGTACCTGTCATTATTACGTAACACTAACAGTAATAACAGATATTATTTTTGTCCTGTCATATATACCCCACGCCTACTAACGACTTATTGGCCCTCAGGCCGTGGAGCCGGGTCCACGAGCCCAGTGTCAGATGAGCTGTATGAGCCGCGGTGGCTTGCAGCCCGATCTACGTCATGAATATTGAGACTTATTGGCAGAAGGCAATGCGCACACAATGTACGATCCTTTTAAGGAATTGCGCGGCGACGGGTGGCGGTCATTGTTCACGGTGGCGCCATCTGTTGGGTCGTTTGATAACCTCTTGTAACACGTTTTACATACAAATTTCATCTCCTATTTTTTATCCCTAATTTGATATCACTCTCGGCTTGTTGATCCGTACAGAAGCTGCTCTGCTACTCCGAGGACTGCTTTCACAAATAAAAGTGTAAGTAAACTACGATCAAATTTGATTTATTATAACATTAACTTGTCCGCGTCGAGTTCAATGCAGCAAACAGCAAACAGCAAACAGCAACTGCAGGTGCGGAGTGCACTTTACTCTGCGGCGATATATTTACTTGTCGCGCTGTGCCTGTAGCTATTCTTTAATATCTGAAAAATATCAAACTTTATTTAATAATGTCCCGGTGATGCGCTGCTCGGGACAATGTAATTATCGAAACGGGTGTTGTATTGTTAGTGCTTTAGTGCTTATTTGAGCGGAGCGGGCGGCAGGGCGGCCGGGGCCGTGCCGGAGCCGTGCCGGAGCCGTGCCGGATAGACGATGAAACACATGACATATGTGTGTTCATCATTAATAAACAATAGTAATAAATAGTCCTACTAATGTCCCCACAACTGCAACTCGAGGCGTTCTCACGCAAAGAGACAGTAACTCCATCTATCCAATTCATCGGAGGCGCGATACGCGGTGCGCGGTGCGCGGTGCGCGTGCGCGTGCGCGTGCGCGTGCACGTGCGCGTGCGCGTGTCGCGTAGTGGTGACCGGTAACACTCACGTGCGTCGCTCTCCTCGGGGTCGTTCCACGGCTGCTTGTTGGCCGTTGTAAACAGTATGAAACACAAGTTGGTGCAGAAGTAAATGCCCGCCGCTAGGAAGAACACCTTGCGCCACTCGGCCGGGTCCGACTGCGGCGGCGGCGGCGGCGGCGGCGGCGGCGGCGGCGGCGGCGGCGGCCCGCGCAATGCAACAGGAAGTGTTTATTTGTTAAGAAATTATTAAGTTGTTTTGAGTTTGTGCACAATTAATAACGTTACTAATGAACTCGCAGCGACATCGACGTGTGTTGCGCAACGAGCTGCGTGCAGCGCGACGCCGCACGCGCACTCGCACTGCACACGATACACATTATATTATATTATATTATATAAGAAGTTCGCGTGGCATTAAAAACTCAATGGATTTATATAAATACGGTGGTCACTTGCGACCTACCAGTGATCGTTTGGTCTGCTGGTGGAGATGGTGGTGGAGGTGTGGAAGGTGGTGTGGGTGGGGGTGGGGGTGAGCCTAGGGCTCAGTCGGTACGTACCTCGTCCTGTATAATGACGCCGCAGACCAGCGGCGCTATTATGGAAATAACGTTGGCGAAGAAATTCGAGATCGCCATCAGCGACGAGCTAAAGTTTGGCGCCAAGTCCACCAGGATCAGCTGGAGACAGGAAGAAAGTATGATTGGATAATTCTGAGTCGTACAAGTTCAAAATAATAATAATGAAATATTCTGTTTACTTTGTACCATATATCCTAGTCCTAAAAAAGTTAATGACGCCGCGGAAGAACTTGTATTATATGTGAAAATTCCAAAGAAGTTCCACGTGGGGGGGAGTGGGTGTAGGCGTGCGGGGTTGGGGCCCGGAGCTGACTCCTCTGAATATATCCGTCAAAATAAACGGCCTTAGAATATTGAGGACATCAAACAAAATAAGTGAGTAAGGCACAAAAGGCATTTCATAGATTTAGATACATGTGAGCCCCGCGCTCGCTGCGTGCGTGTGTTGTGTGTGCGTGTGTTGTGTGTGCGTGAGTTGTGTGTGCGTGTGTTGTGTGTGCGTGTGTTGTGTGTGCGTGTGTTGTGTGTGCGTGTGTTGTGTGTGCGTGTGTTGTGTGTGCGTGTGTTGTGTGTGCGTGTGTTGTGTGTGCGTGTGTTGTGCGTGTGTTGTGTGTGTGCGTGTGTTGTGCGTGTGTGTGTGCGTGAGTTGTGTGTGTGTGCGTGAGTTGTGTGTGCGTGTGTTATTGTGTGCGTGTATTTGTGTGTGCGTGTATTGTGTGTGCGTGTTGTGTGTGCGTGTGTTGTGTGTGCGTGTGTTGTGTGTGCGTGTGTTGTTGTGTGTGCGTGTGTTATTGTGTGCGTGTGTTGTGTGTGCGTGTGTTGTGTGTGCGTGTGTTGTGTGTGCGTGAGTTGTGTGTGTGCGTGTGTTGTGTGTGCGTGTGTTGTGTGTGCGTGTGTTGTGTGTGCGTGTGTTGTGTGCGTGTGTTGTGTGTGCGTGTGTGTTGTGTGTGCGTGTGTTGTGTGTGCGTGAGTTGTGTGTGCGTGAGTTGTGTGTGTGCGTGTGTTGTGTGTGCGTGTGTTGTGTGCGTGTGTGTTGTGTGTGCATTATTGTTGTGTGTGCATTATTGTTGTGTGTGCGTGTATTTATTATTGTGCGTGTGTTGTGTGTGCGTGTGTTGTGTGTGCGTGTGTTGTGTGTGCGTGTGTTGTGTGTGCGTGTGTTGTGTGCGTGAGTTGTGTGTGCGTGTGTTGGTATTGTGCGTGTGTGTTGTGTGTGCGTGTGTTGTGTGTGCGTGTGTGTTGTGTGTGCGTGTGTTGTGTGTGCGTGTGTTGTGTGTGCGTGTGTTGTGTGTGCGTGTGTTGTGTGTGCGTGAGTTGTGTGTGCGTGTGTGTTGTGTGCGTGAGTTGTGTGTGCGTGGAGTTGTGTGTGCGTGTGTTGTGCGTGTGTTGTGTGTGCGTGTGTTGTGTGTGCGTGTGTTGTGTGTGCATTATTGTTGTGTGTGCGTGTGTTGTGTGTGTGCGTGTGTTATTGTGTGCGTGAGTTGTGTGTGCGTGTGTTGTGTGTGCGTGTGTTGTGTGTGCGTGTGTTGTGTGTGCGTGTGTTGTGTGTGCGTGTGTTGTGTGCGTGTGTTGTGTGCGTGCGTGCGTGTGACCAAGTTCTTGCAAATACATTTGTTTTGATTTAAAAAAAAAAACCCAAAATGCAGTTAAATGCAGCTAAATGCAGCTAAATGCAGCTAAATGCAGCTAAATGCAGCAAAATGCAGCTAAATGCAGCTAAATGCAGCAAAATGCAGCTAAATGCAGCAAAATGCAGCTAAATGCAGCTAAATGCAGCTAAATGCAGCTAAATGCAGCTAAATGCAGCAAAATGCAGCTAAATGCAGCTAAATGCAGCTAAATGCAGCTAAATGCAGCTAAATGCAGCAAAATGCAGCTAAATGCAGCTAAATGCAGCAAAATGCAGCTAAATGCAGCTAAATGCAGCTAAATGCAGCAAAATGCAGCAAAATGCAGCAAAATGCAGCTAAATGCAGCAAAATGCAGCAAAATGCAGCTAAATGCAGCAAAATGCAGCAAAATGCAGCTAAATGCAGCTAAAGCCGCCATCCGTTCGTTCGTTATTCCTTGTTGCAATCGGATTTATTTATTATATTTCATATTTGCTTTAAATAAATAGTTTACTCGCCGCGATTGTTTTAAAATGTGGACATTGTGTGGACGGCAGTCGGAAAGCAGTTACCAAGTAGCCGGTGAAGTGTCCCGCGTTGACGCCGACGGTGATGGTCAGCATCGCCACAGCGGCCACCATGTTGCCCTCCGGCGCGTACGAGAGTCCGAGCAGCGCCAGCGCGGGCCCCCACAGCCCTGCGCGTCGCGGACACAGCGTGTAAACATGTGTACTGCACGGGTAGCGGGTAGGCGGGTAGTGGATAGCAGGGTAGCGGGTAGCGGGAGAGTGGAGCGGGGCGCGCGCGGCGCTTGCACCGGTCCCGCGGCAAAGCACTCCAGCGGTAAAATGTAAGTGAATAATGGCTTTGACCGGAAAAGGCTTTTCAAGAGTCCATTATTTTTATATATTTAGTAAATGAAGATATAAATAATATTATATTAGCACAGATTTATGTCATGATATACCAATGGTGTTGGACAGCTTCCTCGTGTTGGTGACGCTGAGCCACTCGCGGCGTATGATGAGGTCCGTGAGGGCGCCGATCGGGAAGCTGAGCAGGTACTGCGAGAGGTACGGCAGCGACGAGAGCACTCCGTTCTGAAGCAAATTGAACAATGTTTGAAACGTCGTTCCGCTGCTTCCGGTGCAACACGGCTCGTGGCTCGTCGTCTGCGGACCGTGCACAGTGTATTACCTGTTTTAAATTAACGTCTAAGACTTTGGCCATGTAAGTGGGCATCTCTGTCATCAGTGTGAAGAAGCCCCAGTTCTGGCCGCAGTGGGTGACCACAGCCGCCCAGAACGGGAAGCAGGTGATGATCTTTAGCCAAGGTGTACGATGTTTCTGAAAATACAAAAGACTGCTATTTAAATAAGTCCAGAGCACAACGCACGGCACCACCACTCCGGCACGAGCATCGGCACGAGCATCGGCACGAGCATCGGCACGAGCATCGGCACGAGCATCGGCACGAGCATCGGCACGAGCATCGGCACGAGCATCGGCACGAGCATCGGCACGAGCATCGGCACGAGCATCGGCACGAGCATCGGCACGAGCATCGGCACGAGCATCGGCACGAGCATCGGCACGAGCATCGGCACGAGCATCGGCACGAGCATCGGCACGAGCATCGGCACGAGCATCGGCACGAGCATCGGCACGAGCATCGGCACGAGCATCGGCACGAGCATCGGCACGAGCATCGGCACGAGCATCGGCACGAGCATCGGCACGAGCATCGGCACGAGCATCGGCACGAGCATCGGCACGAGCATCGGCACGAGCATCGGCACGAGCATCGGCACGAGCATCGGCACGAGCATCGGCACGAGCATCGGCACGAGCATCGGCACGAGCATCGGCACGAGCATCGGCACGAGCATCGGCACGAGCATCGGCACGAGCATCGGCACGAGCATCGGCACGAGCATCGGCACGAGCATCGGCACGAGCATCGGCACGAGCATCGGCACGAGCATCGGCACGAGCATCGGCACGAGCATCGGCACGAGCATCGGCACGAGCATCGGCACGAGCATCGGCACGAGCATCGGCACGAGCATCGGCACGAGCATCGGCACGAGCATCGGCACGAGCATCGGCACGAGCATCGGCACGAGCATCGGCACGAGCATCGGCACGAGCATCGGCACGAGCATCGGCACGAGCATCGGCACGAGCATCGGCACGAGCATCGGCACGAGCATCGGCACGAGCATCGGCACGAGCATCGGCACGAGCATCGGCACGAGCATCGGCACGAGCATCGGCACGAGCATCGGCACGAGCATCGGCACGAGCATCGGCACGAGCATCGGCACGAGCATCGGCACGAGCATCGGCACGAGCATCGGCACGAGCATCGGCACGAGCATCGGCACGAGCATCGGCACGAGCATCGGCACGAGCATCGGCACGAGCATCGGCACGAGCATCGGCACGAGCATCGGCACGAGCATCGGCACGAGCATCGGCACGAGCATCGGCACGAGCATCGGCACGAGCATCGGCACGAGCATCGGCACGAGCATCGGCACGAGCATCGGCACGAGCATCGGCACGAGCATCGGCACGAGCATCGGCACGAGCATCGGCACGAGCATCGGCACGAGCATCGGCACGAGCATCGGCACGAGCATCGGCACGAGCATCGGCACGAGCATCGGCACGAGCATCGGCACGAGCATCGGCACGAGCATCGGCACGAGCATCGGCACGAGCATCGGCACGAGCATCGGCACGAGCATCGGCACGAGCATCGGCACGAGCATCGGCACGAGCATCGGCACGAGCATCGGCACGAGCATCGGCACGAGCATCGGCACGAGCATCGGCACGAGCATCGGCACGAGCATCGGCACGAGCATCGGCACGAGCATCGGCACGAGCATCGGCACGAGCATCGGCACGAGCATCGGCACGAGCATCGGCACGAGCATCGGCACGAGCATCGGCACGAGCATCGGCACGAGCATCGGCACGAGCATCGGCACGAGCATCGGCACGAGCATCGGCACGAGCATCGGCACGAGCATCGGCACGAGCATCGGCACGAGCATCGGCACGAGCATCGGCACGAGCATCGGCACGAGCATCGGCACGAGCATCGGCACGAGCATCGGCACGAGCATCGGCACGAGCATCGGCACGAGCATCGGCACGAGCATCGGCACGAGCATCGGCACGAGCATCGGCACGAGCATCGGCACGAGCATCGGCACGAGCATCGGCACGAGCATCGGCACGAGCATCGGCACGAGCATCGGCACGAGCATCGGCACGAGCATCGGCACGAGCATCGGCACGAGCATCGGCACGAGCATCGGCACGAGCATCGGCACGAGCATCGGCACGAGCATCGGCACGAGCATCGGCACGAGCATCGGCACGAGCATCGGCACGAGCATCGGCACGAGCATCGGCACGAGCATCGGCACGAGCATCGGCACGAGCATCGGCACGAGCATCGGCACGAGCATCGGCACGAGCATCGGCACGAGCATCGGCACGAGCATCGGCACGAGCATCGGCACGAGCATCGGCACGAGCATCGGCACGAGCATCGGCACGAGCATCGGCACGAGCATCGGCACGAGCATCGGCACGAGCATCGGCACGAGCATCGGCACGAGCATCGGCACGAGCATCGGCACGAGCATCGGCACGAGCATCGGCACGAGCATCGGCACGAGCATCGGCACGAGCATCGGCACGAGCATCGGCACGAGCATCGGCACGAGCATCGGCACGAGCATCGGCACGAGCATCGGCACGAGCATCGGCACGAGCATCGGCACGAGCATCGGCACGAGCATCGGCACGAGCATCGGCACGAGCATCGGCACGAGCATCGGCACGAGCATCGGCACGAGCATCGGCACGAGCATCGGCACGAGCATCGGCACGAGCATCGGCACGAGCATCGGCACGAGCATCGGCACGAGCATCGGCACGAGCATCGGCACGAGCATCGGCACGAGCATCGGCACGAGCATCGGCACGAGCATCGGCACGAGCATCGGCACGAGCATCGGCACGAGCATCGGCACGAGCATCGGCACGAGCATCGGCACGAGCATCGGCACGAGCATCGGCACGAGCATCGGCACGAGCATCGGCACGAGCATCGGCACGAGCATCGGCACGAGCATCGGCACGAGCATCGGCACGAGCATCGGCACGAGCATCGGCACGAGCATCGGCACGAGCATCGGCACGAGCATCGGCACGAGCATCGGCACGAGCATCGGCACGAGCATCGGCACGAGCATCGGCACGAGCATCGGCACGAGCATCGGCACGAGCATCGGCACGAGCATCGGCACGAGCATCGGCACGAGCATCGGCACGAGCATCGGCACGAGCATCGGCACGAGCATCGGCACGAGCATCGGCACGAGCATCGGCACGAGCATCGGCACGAGCATCGGCACGAGCATCGGCACGAGCATCGGCACGAGCATCGGCACGAGCATCGGCACGAGCATCGGCACGAGCATCGGCACGAGCATCGGCACGAGCATCGGCACGAGCATCGGCACGAGCATCGGCACGAGCATCGGCACGAGCATCGGCACGAGCATCGGCACGAGCATCGGCACGAGCATCGGCACGAGCATCGGCACGAGCATCGGCACGAGCATCGGCACGAGCATCGGCACGAGCATCGGCACGAGCATCGGCACGAGCATCGGCACGAGCATCGGCACGAGCATCGGCACGAGCATCGGCACGAGCATCGGCACGAGCATCGGCACGAGCATCGGCACGAGCATCGGCACGAGCATCGGCACGAGCATCGGCACGAGCATCGGCACGAGCATCGGCACGAGCATCAGTATTATAATTAACAAAAAAAACCATTCCATGTATGCATTACAACCACAGAAACGCATTATTAGCAAATCTTTGACACGATTTTGAATATACTAAACATACGGATCTTATCTGTATATTGAAATCAGTGTGAGCGAGATCTCGGCCGGCACGTCGCCGGCGGACGTCAACGCTAAATCATTTTAAGATGTGCAATCAAATGTCAAATGTGTGATGTCCTGATAAAATGCCTCTGATAATGCGACATAAGCGTCCAGATTAAAACAATATCTGTCTCAATGATCATGTTTGCGTGACAATCACGGCTCTGGAGAACAAGTGAATACCTATATATATATATATAAATAACGAGGCGTGATATATATGTATGTAAATAACCCCCCACATCCGTTAACCATAACTTTTAACAAACTCTTGTTAATTGCAATTATTTCTGAAAAGTGGAAGACTCAACAATCATCCCACATTTTAAAAATACTCTTTGATTACTGATCAATATGTATTATATTATTTCTACTTTTGAAAACATTTTCAATCTTTAGTTTACCCAAATATTTATAACTTAGCAAAAATCCTTGTCTCGTCCCGCCGAAATGGATTCCTGTTAAAAGGACCAACCAATTCTAATCTCATGGATGACAAAGCCGGCGCCGCTTGATCCGTACACGGTGGCTATCAAGTGAGTGCGACACGCGACAATATACTGATTTCATGAAAACATTTCATAAAGAAAATCACACATCATTATTAAAGAAAGTGAGTAATTTTGGTTTTTATGGCACACGAGTGTTCTCGTTTTGTATGTATGATCTTCAAAATAGAATCAGCACCACTGCGTCAGACGGATGTGCGTCTATCTAATAAGTAATCTTATGTAGCATCTTCTAGGGTGCAACAGGGTTTCAATTTCTGTCCACTTTTTGTAATAAATACATTGATAAGGTTACCGGTTCATTTATTATTATAAATATTCTCCTTTTAGCTAATTGCCGACGATTTGAAATTATTGGGTTGTTCGGAAAGTCATTTCGTTTTCTTTGGGGAACATGAAAGACTGTTTTCGTATAATGAATAATTATTTTATTAAATTATATATTGGCCGTTCTGGTCCAACACCTTTTGCCATCTTTCTGGCAGTAACATAATTCCCCTCTTATAAAAGTTTTGGTCCTTGCTGGCAAAAAACTGGTTCAGGTGGTTTTTGACATCTTCATTTGAGGTAAAGGTTTTGCCATCCAAAAAATTTTGCAGGGACCGGAACAAATAGTACTCGGAAGGCGCCAGATCTGGAGAATATGGTGGATGTTGCAGTACGTCCCATTCAAGCTGTAAAAGTTTTTGGCGAGTGACCAAACTTGTGTGAGGTCTCGCTTTATCCTGGTGGAACACTACACCCTTCCTGTTCATCATTCAATTTGTCCAGCTGATGACAATAGACTTCTGAATTAATCGTTGTATTGTCCGGCAAAAGCTCAAAGAAAAAACGATTCTTTTGACATCCCACCAAACGGAGAGCATCACCTTTTTTTGGTAAATGTTGGCTTTTGACACGCTTTGAGCCGGTTCATCTTTTCTGCTCCATGACCTCTTGCGTTTAACGTTGTTGTATACAACCCATTTTTCGTCCCCAGTAATAATCCGCTTCAAAAATGGATCATTTTCTTGACGTTTGAGGAGCGAATCGCACGCGTCAACGCGACGACACAAATTTCGCTCCGTAAGGATATGGGGCACCCACACATCGAGCTTCGAGGTTAAGCCCATGTCTTTCAAATGGCCATAAACAGTCGAATTCGACAAATTTAATCTCTCACCGAACGCTCGTGTGGTTATTCGCCGATTTGCATCAACTAATGCCTTTATCGCATCTTTGTCAGCTTCGACCGGCCTTCCAGACCGTGGTGCATCCTCGACATGAAAATTGCCGGATCGAAATTTTGCAAACCAGTTCTGGCTAACTACCGTTAACCACTGTTAACACGTCTTCTCCATACACATCCGTCAATTTTTTTCTCGCTTGGACAGCATTTTTACCTTTTCTGAAGTAAAAAAGTAAAATATGACGAAAATGCTGCTTATTGCTCTCCATATTTAAAAAGGCACTAACCAAAAACTACTGCGTAGAATTAATAGAACTTTTTCACACACAGGCCTTGCAATATCAGCTCTCAAGACATATAATGGTTATGCGGCTTAAGTGTGAAGTTGGTTTCGAAAAAACGTAATTAAGTCCTCTGATGGGAAAAAACGAAATTACTTTCCGAACAACCCAATAATACGTGTAAATGTAAAAGGCTTTGATTTATTACTGTCAGCCTTAACTCAGGTCATGGAATTGTGTTACCTAAATAAAATGTATTTAAATCTATCGAAATGTTACCATATAAAGTTTACTTTCAATCTAAATGTAATCTACACTAGTTATAATATTGCTAGTAGTATTACACGTTGGGTATACAAAATAAAAATTTACTACCCATCCTGATGATGCTTAGAATAGTTTATACGTAACTTGGATATGCGCTTTGCAGTAGTAAGGAATTTATATTGATCTCGTCTTTAATGTGTCATTACAATGGCAACTTCAAAATAATTTCCTTAATCATTTCGCTTACCGTCCATACACACAACTTGACATCGTGTCACGGTAGGTTCAACAAGGATCTACTTGAATATGCTCTCTCAAAGTTTGACATGATACACCCAACGTTATGCATTTACATAAGTTAAGGGCCGCGGCCCGCGCCGTCGCTCCGCGTTGTCGCAACAATACACGAACCTCCGACTATCATTTATTTATGAACAGCTCTTAATGAAAATAAATAGCTTCAGTTATCTGCGTTAAAACTATTTTGAAAAGTATTGATGTTTCATAAGCTCATAATACTAAATAAATAACAATAATACTGACTTTAGGACTGCAGGTAGATTATTTTATTACAGAACTCATATATATATATATATATGTGTGTGTAATATTGTTAAAGACGTTGGCAAATAAGTATTATAACACTACAATTGCGTTTTAACAAAAAATAAAGAAATACAAGCTTCACACGAAATACAAAATGAGCTTTATATTTTCAGTAAAGTTAAAAGTTGTAATTAGGATGCGGGCGCTCACGGAACGGTTCCACGTGTTGAATTTTGGCAACGAAGAATATGCTATTCTTTCTATATATGTTCTAAAGTAAACTTGGTGTATAGTTGTGTACCTTTTGTTCGCCGGCTCTTCCCAGGGATGTCTGGATGTACCTCAACTCGTCCTGGGAAATTAACTTGGATTGCTCGGGTGAGGCCGATCCGAAGAATAAATAGGCGACGGTCCACACGGTGCCGAGCAAGCCGTTTGTGTAAAATATTGCCTTCCAACCCCAAGCCGAGGCTATAAATCCCGATGATATGAGTTGCAGCGCCACCCCGAGCTGACTTCCTGTAACAATAACACATAATCACAGGTGATTTCAATTCACTGTAAACACTGCTCAGAATATATGCATGCACAAGGAATAGAAATGGTAATAGGCATGAAATGATTGGTTCATTCGAGTATTTACCTGCATAGATTAATGTACTCAGCCTTCCTTTTTCTTCCAAAGGTATCCATTGGCTGATGAGGTGGTGCATGGAGGGGAATACGAACGACTGCGTCATGCCTTGCAGCACGCGGCAGGCGCACACGAGTTGCCATCCCCCCTGGGACACGATGTCACGAAAGTTAATACTTGGTGATACTTACACGCTAAATAGCAACTAGATGCCATTGTAACGTTTTCCTAAACAGTTTATTATTTACCAAAAGTATTATTGATTATAACGGAAACAAACATGACTTTAAAAAGTTAAAGGATTGCAATTGTCCTTAGTTAACTCAGCATAAATAACTACAAACATAAAGTTCGGTACCCACCAAGTAAGCGCCAGTCGGCAGCAAAAGTGAGAGCAGTGAATTGACCGAAACGGAGATCGTTATGAGCGCCTTGCCACCGAAGCGCTTCGCCAGCTCCCCGGACGGCAGCATGAGCAGTACGTAGCCCCAGAAGAACGACGACAGGATCATCGATTGGACACTGTAGCTCCAATCGAAATGCTGAAAGTGGAGGCTTTATTACATATTATCCTTGCAATTTGTATCTCTGCACTTGATCTTGAATGTGCAATAAATATGGTTGAAATTATTATTTATGAAAATTAATACGAATGTCTTCCACAACATTATTTACATGCAATGTGCCAAATTAAATAAACATTTTAAAATACACCTCAGACACTGAGACCCCAAAGAATAAGTTCCTGTTCCTGTTCATGCGCCCAGGTTTCACTATTAAGAATAGGTTGAAGACAAGCTCTCATTGCTAAATTGAGACGCGGCAATTATCCAGGCAATAGAAGTAGGACGGACGAGGCATGCGACGAGTGTGGCCACCCGGTGGACACATCGTCCCACACCTTGGCCGATTGCCCACGATGGGGGGTGATAGGGCCGCACTCGTAGCGGCGATAGGGAGTGACCTCTCGCTACCGTCTGTGGTCCGGACCATGGTCGGAAGCGAGGCGTCATGGAATGCGGTATCCCCATTCTGCAACTGTTATGACGCAGAAATGGGAAACCGAACGTTTCAGAGAGCGGGCGCCGAGGGGACAGGACGCGGTCGGAGCGTGATGACAGCTCACCGCCGCAAGGAGGGGCCCGAGCGCACGACCGCCGAATGGCTCCTTCGGCAGAGGAACCTGGCGCCGTGTCTGACATAGGCCGTCGGGCTGGCGCCCCCCTTGGAGAGGGTTCCTGGGGTGCATATGGTGCGTCTCGTATTCCGACCTGTCGCCGTTCATTCGGACGCCGATCGTGGGTCGCGGAGGAACTGAAACATGTTATCCCGCGACCCTCGAGTATGTGGATAAGGCAGGAATACCGTGTGAAGCTTTTAGTCGGTTGGAGCCCGACACTGTCCCGGTACCGGCCCATTGATTCTGGGGTGTGCGTTCCGTTAGCATTTTGTTACACACGTTAATAAAAAATATATATATCCAGGCAATAATAATCCGTTCAAAATTGTTTACTGCCTAGACTAAGGCTACGGCTGGATGCCTATGCATAGTTTCTTTTGGCAACAACTCCCCTCCAATGGGTTCCCGCCTTGTCGTGGCGGACGGGCTTAGTAACCGTGAGGCCCAACACGGTGAAGCTAAGCGGAACCCACCCGGTCGGTCCACGGCGAAGGGCTATAACTGGAGCTCACCGGAGCGGCCGGAGGCCCGGGAGCAGCTTTATGCTGCCCCTTGCGTCCGGCTGCAAGGGCGGTTAAAAACCGCCTCTGCAGCCGAGGTGGGGTTGCGGAGGACGTATCCTCCGCGACCAACCGGTGTCGCACCGGCGATGCGGCGGCGGTGGGGCCGCGGGGGGAGAGGAGAGTCGGTATTACGATGCGCCGCTGTCCCTATCCTTCGCGGCCGCTAACGGGTAGTGGCGGGCCCAACATCTGTCTGCCGCGGGGAGCCCGGAGAGGATATTTCCCGGGGCTCCCGTGGTCTCTAGGCGACGGGTTCGGGGGAATCCGTCGTCCGCACAAAGGAGGTCGAGGTGGGGGCGCGCTGCATGTTCCGGCGCGCTCTGCAGGGGGGGGTTTATCCTTCCTAATGAGGTGGGGCTGCGCTAGCGGCCAGCGCCGGTGAGGGTCGCGGACGAAGGCACCAAGCCGTACCCGTGACCCTTGCCATATGGCGACGAGTCGAGAACATCGTTAGGGTTTTAATAGGTGCAAGTCCGACATAACCCGTCCTTGCCCTTGCGAGGACGAGTATGCGTAAGCATTTCCCCCACGTAAAATTAAAAAAAAATCTTCTGGCAACAACTGGATTAGATACTTTAAAATAAATTTTCCTTACTTGATTGTGATTTTGAATAAATTTTTTTCAGTTCTATAAAACCTGTAGCAACAAACGCGGAACGACATCAATGTTATCGTTGTTATGATTTTCTCCTCGGGTCATATTCTCTCAGCTGTCATTTGAATCCAACTTTACAATTTCATCTCGCTTACAATCAGAAACACTCTAAATTGCATTAGTCCTTGAAGATAAGCGAAATTTCTATATTAAAGCAATACAAAGAAAACTTTATCTGATCCACAGTTTATCAAGCCCGTATCAAAACTGCGCAGTGTCCGCGCAGATCTTTGGATAAAAGTGTTACAAACTAATCATCCGTTCATTTACAAAAAATGTTTTAAGTGAAGGTGCTTCTAGTAGAAGGGGACTCCTCTTCCATCAGAACGCTGTCAGTATCGACAGGCACTAGTGGACAAACGTTACTTTATTTTGATTTGTAGGACGCGTTATCTAAAATACTTAAATTACTGAGTTTAGAGATATACTTACTTATTACTATATCTAGTGAGCTCTGTATAATTTTATGTAAATACTCTATTGCCGTACTGTCAGTAATCACTTTTACTGCTTATCACGTGAAGTTACTACACGTTTCGACTCCTTATTGATTATTGACAATTTTAAAGTACCACTGTATTTAAGACCTTTAAAAGTAATAAAGGTTAATAAAGGATCAACTGTTGGCAACAACGTTTGTATGCCTGATTTACAAACATGGTTTGATATGGCTGCGCTTGCACTGATTAGTGTTAGAGCCTTAAAAAATTGAACTCGATCTCGAGACTCTCTTTTTTTTTGAATTTGCAGTGCCCAGAGCCTGCGCTTACTGCTTCGCCCAACCGGAGTTAAATATAATTTTGGATATAATGTGATAGCTGAACACTTGATGGAGCCCACCACCTGTTCCTATTTGACGGGAATGTGCTCCTCTGTTAATATCGCTAATCTAGTGCGGGATGACAAAGGATGACTTTTTTTTGTTCCGAGAACATTCGAATATCTCACGATGTCAGCATTCAGTCTGGTTCGTGCTCAGTGCGCAGTTGTCTCAAGTAACATACTCTCGAAGATAAACTTTGAATGTATGCATAATATACATATTTAAGGAATTAAAATGTAAGGTCGCCTATCTTCGAAATAGAACGAGCTCGTCCTAGCCATTATGCAATATGGCGGTAGGGTCAGCAGAACGTATTCAGAATCTAACAAAGTATATCCAAACTTGTAACTGCAAAAATTAATTGTAACTTTAATACTTACTTGTTCGTTAGTGACGTCGGTCATGTCCACGATCGCCATGCTTATGTTAACCCGCATGCTGTACACGAGCAGCATGCCCAGGAACAGCAGGAAGGTTTGCGCGTGGCGAACACCCAGACCCTCTGAAAATACAATTTGTTATTCAAAATTGGTTATTTTTATGTGATAAATTAAGAAGAACAAGTTAGCATCTGATAGAAATATTTATTAGATCGGTGACCGGACGCAGAGCCAGCAATGCGGCAAGTGGCCCAGCCTCCTGTTGAATCCAATCTGAATCCGAGGGGTGTCTTTACCAAACAATATCTTACGGACAGCTTGACGAAGCACCGGTAAGCGTCACGAGGAACATCCGGAATAGGATTTACTTTCTTTATTTAGAACGATACTTTTAATTATACATCTACGGTTACATACAATTCAATTTGTGTCTGTTGCTGTCGTTTATGAATAAGGAGCTCTAGCCCGTTTTTGAGAATCCAATCCAATCAGCCGGAAGACGTCCACTGCTGGACAAAGAAGTTATGTATTAATTAGAGGATATAAATGTTATGGGATCTAAGAATATATCTTTGGGTATTACTATGTAAAGGTATCGAGATTATGTAAAGAATTGATAAATTGCCGATAGAGCGGGAGGATCGTACGGTGGAAAGCTTTGCCTGTGTGTGCCTGTGCCTGCGCCTGCGCCTGCGCCTGCGCCTGCGCCTGCACGCGGCAATGCGGCGCTGCCACAGCACAGACTCTTGCATACATAACTAATATTTTACGGACAAAAAACTCATCTATTAAAGTAGCAAATACACTTTATAACAAGTTATATAAAAATTGCCCGATTGATCTCATCCATCACATTATGCCCGCCATTTGGACCATTGCCTTTTTAGCTAATTGGTTAAAATTCAAATATTCTACACGCAGAAAGATACACTACCCACCTACTACTACTGGTAGACCGGGCGCAGCGGGTCGGCGCGGCGCGGCGCGACGCGTCCGCGGCAACAGAGGCGTGTCCTCCCCACACTCCCGCGTGGACATCGTATCGCAGAGTGCGGGTAATGGTAATGACAGACCGTCCCGGCCTGGACTGGGCCGAGTCCGTCCAGCGGCCGGCGCCGAGCGCCCGCGCACCGCATTACGCGCGCGCGCCAACATCGTTAGCTATCGATAACGATTGGAACCGAATCGGCAGCGCAAAGTGTCAACTGTCTTATCTATTTGTTTACTCGTGCATCTAATCGATTGGTTTACTATTTACGTTTGCATTACTGTATCCATTAGAAAACAATTAAATAACCCGCAAAGTTTTTACAAGCGGCGCGCGTGCCCGGCGCAGCGACCCTGGCCGGAGGAGCAGGCACTCCTCGAGCGGTGTGGCGGTGTGGCGGTGTGGCGGTGTGGCGGTGTGCCGGTCTGATGTAGTGCTGTTGCGTTATGAATCTCGCTGAACGGTGCAACGCTACTGCTGTCTGCTTCTCAGACGGAGGACGGGGCCAGCGATGGGAACATTGCCGCTCTCCGCGCGGAGTAACTGCAGCATCTCAGTAAAATATATTTACGTGTAGCTCTGTTCAGGAATTTACAAATGATAAACATGCAACGTCAATTATATGTAATCGTTGCTGCTGTTGCGTGGGCAGACCCCGCACAAGGTGGACCGACGACCTGGTTAAGGTCGCTGGCAACCATTGGATGCGGGTGGCCCAGGACTGGTCTGAGTGGAAATCTTTGGGGGAGGCCTTTGTCCAGCAGTGGACGTCTTCCAGCTGACTGGATTGGATTGTTGCGCTGCGGCCGATCGGATCTGATTAAAATATTCTAGTATTAAAGGTTCTGTAAGCATCGCCCGCAACTTCCCCGCGAGTGGCTCGGCGTTCCCCGAGGCGGGGAAATCACCGCCGGAAGTCGATTTGTGAGCTTTTGTGGTAACGAAGGAAAAGTATCTTATTTTTGTACGCGTGTTTGATCTGTCGGCTGTTGAGGCCGCTTATAAATAACTCAACAGCCAACTATGTCGCTAGTACACAATGTTGTCTTTGCAGTATATGCATACATCAGTACGTAGACGTGTGTGTGTGTGTGTGTGTGTGTGTACGTGTTTACACGCGCCGCGGTAAACTCGTGCACCCGTAGTAGACATTAGTTTCAATTTGCGTGTTGCGATCGTCGATGAACGAGTTCCGGTCGCGGAGGTACATGTTCATTAAGAGTATTTGCCAGTTGTTGCGATAATTAAAGAGAGAAAACGGACGAGATAATTAGTTTTAGATATTATGTTAACAATAAATGGTTTAATATAAATAAATGATCCATCAATTTTTATTACTTCTTAAAACTTTACAGTTATCAATGCGGTCACCTGGGCCAGCGCCGATAACGATTAATTGTTAGCCACAGCCAAAATATGGTTTAATTAGGTACAGTGCGCGCTACATCCGGCGGAGGTCTAGACTAATTGGTTTATTTGTTTCAAATATATATGCTTTTATCGTACAACTGTGAAGGGTGTGTTTACCGCGTTAATGCTATTTCAGTAATCCTTAGCAACATGCTCCAGCACAGGCACAGGCACAGGCACTGGCACAGGCACAGGCACAGCCGAGATTCGATAGGCTGCGACATTCAGCGGCGGACGTCGAGGGGCGGCGAATGAACGCAAGTGTATAACTTATGTGTTCATAGCGAAGGAAACAGATACGGAGAGACCGAGCGGCGGCGCGGGTTCAGACTGACCTAGTTAATTAATCTAATATTAAAGTAACAACAGAATTATAAATAATGCATGCAATATTACTTGTATAAGGTTAACTGACTTGCAGTTGAAGTCCTCGCGGATAACGTCAGTGAAGATCTATTTTATAATGTGGTGATCAAGCAATGAAACAGTTGCGCAGCAGGGAAATAAACGTGCGTTCAGATAAAAGCTCGCCCGTCAGCTGTCGGCTCCTTGCACTGTCTGCAGCATATACATATTACAACTTATCGAGTTTTAGTACATATTAAATGCAATAAAATAATAATTGCATAATGGACTTTATTTTCAGACGGAACCGGTAATTGATCTCTCCGGTTGGAAGCGGAGGTAGCTAGGTAGGCGGCGCACGCGGCGCACGCGGCGCACGCGGCGCACGCGGCGCACGCGGCGCACGCGGCGCACGCGGCGCACGCGGCGCACGCGGCGCACGCGGCGCACGCGGCGCACGCGGCGCACGCGGCGCACGCGGCGCACGCGGCGCACGCGGCGCACGCGGCGCACGCGGCGCACGCGGCGCACGCGGCGCACGCGGCGCACGCGGCGCACGCGGCGCACGCGGCGCACGCGGCGCACGCGGCGCACGCGGCGCACGCGGCGCACGCGGCGCACGCGGCGCACGCGGCGCACGCGGCGCACGCGGCGCACGCGGCGCACGCGGCGCACGCGGCGCACGCGGCGCACGCGGCGCACGCGGCGCACGCGGCGCACGCGGCGCACGCGGCGCACGCGGCGCACGCGGCGCACGCGGCGCACGCGGCGCACGCGGCGCACGCGGCGCACGCGGCGCACGCGGCGCACGCGGCGCACGCGGCGCACGCGGCGCACGCGGCGCACGCGGCGCACGCGGCGCACGCGGCGCACGCGGCGCACGCGGCGCACGCGGCGCACGCGGCGCACGCGGCGCACGCGGCGCACGCGGCGCACGCGGCGCACGCGGCGCACGCGGCGCACGCGGCGCACGCGGCGCACGCGGCGCACGCGGCGCACGCGGCGCACGCGGCGCACGCGGCGCACGCGGCGCACGCGGCGCACGCGGCGCACGCGGCGCACGCGGCGCACGCGGCGCACGCGGCGCACGCGGCGCACGCGGCGCACGCGGCGCACGCGGCGCACGCGGCGCACGCGGCGCACGCGGCGCACGCGGCGCACGCGGCGCACGCGGCGCACGCGGCGCACGCGGCGCACGCGGCGCACGCGGCGCACGCGGCGCACGCGGCGCACGCGGCGCACGCGGCGCACGCGGCGCACGCGGCGCACGCGGCGCACGCGGCGCACGCGGCGCACGCGGCGCACGCGGCGCACGCGGCGCACGCGGCGCACGCGGCGCACGCGGCGCACGCGGCGCACGCGGCGCACGCGGCGCACGCGGCGCACGCGGCGCACGCGGCGCACGCGGCGCACGCGGCGCACGCGGCGCACGCGGCGCACGCGGCGCACGCGGCGCACGCGGCGCACGCGGCGCACGCGGCGCACGCGGCGCACGCGGCGCACGCGGCGCACGCGGCGCACGCGGCGCACGCGGCGCACGCGGCGCACGCGGCGCACGCGGCGCACGCGGCGCACGCGGCGCACGCGGCGCACGCGGCGCACGCGGCGCACGCGGCGCACGCGGCGCACGCGGCGCACGCGGCGCACGCGGCGCACGCGGCGCACGCGGCGCACGCGGCGCACGCGGCGCACGCGGCGCACGCGGCGCACGCGGCGCACGCGGCGCACGCGGCGCACGCGGCGCACGCGGCGCACGCGGCGCACGCGGCGCACGCGGCGCACGCGGCGCACGCGGCGCACGCGGCGCACGCGGCGCACGCGGCGCACGCGGCGCACGCGGCGCACGCGGCGCACGCGGCGCACGCGGCGCACGCGGCGCACGCGGCGCACGCGGCGCACGCGGCGCACGCGGCGCACGCGGCGCACGCGGCGCACGCGGCGCACGCGGCGCACGCGGCGCACGCGGCGCACGCGGCGCACGCGGCGCACGCGGCGCACGCGGCGCACGCGGCGCACGCGGCGCACGCGGCGCACGCGGCGCACGCGGCGCACGCGGCGCACGCGGCGCACGCGGCGCACGCGGCGCACGCGGCGCACGCGGCGCACGCGGCGCACGCGGCGCACGCGGCGCACGCGGCGCACGCGGCGCACGCGGCGCACGCGGCGCACGCGGCGCACGCGGCGCACGCGGCGCACGCGGCGCACGCGGCGCACGCGGCGCACGCGGCGCACGCGGCGCACGCGGCGCACGCGGCGCACGCGGCGCACGCGGCGCACGCGGCGCACGCGGCGCACGCGGCGCACGCGGCGCACGCGGCGCACGCGGCGCACGCGGCGCACGCGGCGCACGCGGCGCACGCGGCGCACGCGGCGCACGCGGCGCACGCGGCGCACGCGGCGCACGCGGCGCACGCGGCGCACGCGGCGCACGCGGCGCACGCGGCGCACGCGGCGCACGCGGCGCACGCGGCGCACGCGGCGCACGCGGCGCACGCGGCGCACGCGGCGCACGCGGCGCACGCGGCGCACGCGGCGCACGCGGCGCACGCGGCGCACGCGGCGCACGCGGCGCACGCGGCGCACGCGGCGCACGCGGCGCACGCGGCGCACGCGGCGCACGCGGCGCACGCGGCGCACGCGGCGCACGCGGCGCACGCGGCGCACGCGGCGCACGCGGCGCACGCGGCGCACGCGGCGCACGCGGCGCACGCGGCGCACGCGGCGCACGCGGCGCACGGTATTATAATATACTCGCTCACTACCGGATGAACGTCTTCAAGTTTCATTATTATAATGAAAGTTAAACTAGTTATGAAATGTTCCGTTCACTAATATTTTTAAGGTGACGTTTCTTTCATCTTCATCTTTAATATAGTGTCTTGTTGTTCTTAAGAGGCGACAATTTCACGAAATCTTTGAAATAATGAAAATAAACTTCGACACCACCGCTCTACATGGACAAGTGCACTCTTGATGAACCATTCATGTAAATCTTCAGATAAAATATTATACTCGATATTTCACAATAAGCTGCTATTGCAACCGGAAGTTACTCATTACATTTAGTTTAAGAACGTGGTTTAAGAACGTTTAGTTTAACATCGTTCTTTGAAAATACCATTGTCTAGCAGTGGATTGCCACGGGCTGATGATGATGATGACATCCAGATATATATCATTACTGAAAATATACTGATCGTTAGAGTCTCCCGCGCGTGGCACAGGCACTGGAGTTGCGTCACCGCGCACCTAAACCTAAACCTAAACCTAAACACGCAGGTGATCGCTGATGACGGCGCAAGTTTTTAGAAGTACCTCTCAAACGTACCCGACTTATGTGGAATATTTTTGATCACAATCTGAATGCGCAATGCAGACGATGACGCGCTTTAACTTATCTTTAACAACGGACCAACTTGATAGTCCGCAGTACAGACGAGCTTCTATCTATCTTGGCATCAGGCAGTCTTCCTGCCGCACAGTTTTTTGTTTCATGACAAACGAGCTCGCCAGGGGAACGTTACGGAAACGGGGACATTAAAACAAACGATGTTCTTGGAAGATATTTATTTGTCTCAAATTATGTACACTAACCTCTGTTTGTTCAGGTACGCGGATGAATAAAGTGGTGCGCGCAAGTCGTCAGGCGGCTGGTTTCATCTCTGCAAGAAAGGCGGGCTGGTGAGGCGGCGCCGCGCGATTCGCTCGGTGCACACAAAAATTCAATAACGTACCGATATCGGTTTCCTGCTTCCGCTCGTTCCACGGCTGCCTCGTGGACGTCGTAAATATTAAAAAGAAAAGATTGGTGAAGAAATAGACGCTGGAGGCGAGGATGAATATTTTCCGCCACTCCGCCGGATCCGCCTGAATGGAAATGTTATTTATCAGCATACGATACGAACTGATCGGATTACAGTCTATCGGAGTGGTGTTGCTCGCGCTAATGAAGCTTCATGAAGAAAGCTTTAAATCGCCACGCACCGGAACAAAGTGTCAGTCTTAAGTTGTTGAGGGTCGGCGCGGCACTGCGACGCGCATTCTGGTCGAGCGACTCCGTGTAAACAATTAAGTTTAAAAGTAACTTAATTGCAAATTATCATTGTGCCATAAAATTACAAATTGTAATTGAAAACAATACTCACTGGAATATTAGGAACTCTTGTAATAGCTGTCGCGAGTGTTGGGAAATATTTCTCTTAATGTTAAACTAAATCTCCTCAGGCTGCTGGCTCAGCGTGAACAGCAAGCATGGCGCTGCTTACATTATTTAATGCAGTTAATAAAATATTCGAAATAACAAGGGAGATACCTCATCCAGGACAATGAACCCGCACACGAGGGGAGCAATTATGGAAATAATGTTGGCGAAGAAATTAGACATGCCCATCATCGAGCCGCTGAAGTTCGGCGCCAGGTCAATGATTACCAACTGAAACGAACATAAATATAATATTAAACAGTTGTATTGCAATAACTCCTCGTAATCACGTCGTACGTCCACCGGACTACCGAGACCTGCGAACCGGACTACTGACGTTTGCAACTGCGCTGTACTGTTCGGCAGCAGCAGTGAGTAATACGCAGCGAGTGGGGCATGCGACTTGCAATGTTGCATCCATTTCCTGTTATCGACTAATTTAGTATTATTAGATAGATAGATAGATAGATAGTTTATTGCAGTACTCGCTTACACAAATATAAAAAAGAAAACAAAGAGTATGACATTTCAGTTCTGTATGTAGTGCAGGACTGCGAGGAGCCCAGGGTCGGTCCACCCTTACAAACCTCCAAAGAGACAACGCTGATTATCAGCCTTCACCCTTCTGAAGCAGACCGCAGTACACATTGTATAAATAGAACGATGCAAATGTGATTAAATGTGTAGTGCTCGCGTAAATATTATATGAGGTCATTGACCAATTATGGTTTAAGATTGGGAGTACTTTTGTTAACAAATGATCGCTTCAACGAAATTATCGGTAATGATTAGAGATCAGAGCAAACGGCCGACACGATGCTGTGCAGCGCGGCCGGACCGCACCGCCGCACCGCCGCACCGCCGCACCGCCGCACCGCCGCACTGCCGCCCATGTGCTCTATGAAACGATCTTGATACTTGTACGGGACGCCTGTCAGTCGACTGGAGCAGATTACAATCATTTATTTAAAGACTAACCCGCTAAGCAACTCACCAAATACCCCGCGTACTGGCCCGCGTTCACGCCGACACTGAGGGTGAGCATCGCCACGGCGGCCAGGGTGTCACCCTCGGGGGCGTACGTCAGTCCAATCAGAGCGATGGCCGGACCCCAGAGCCCTTGAAGACGTTTCGATTATAATCGTTTTAATTAAAATTACTTTGATTGCTTATTTAATGACATATGCAATAATTTGGAGAAGATTGTAAAAATAAATAAAATGATCTCCAACTTTGATGATTTACCCAAAAAATTATTCCTGTATTCATAGACAGACATGCTAACCGATTGTATTGAACAGCCTCCTCGTGTTGGTGACGCTGAGCCACCCGCGCCTGATCGTGAGGTCGGTCATCGCGCCCATCGGGAAGCTGAGCAGGTACATGGCCAGGTACGGCAGCGACGACAACGCGCCGTTCTGTGCAACATGCATGCACAGTGCTTAAGTATTAGGTGAGATTAGAGAGGGAAAAACGTACCAATACCACCACAAATACTCTGGGTAAAATGGGAAGAGCAGGAGTTTTGAAGGCAAAACCATCAGCAGAAGAGAGGACGAAGAGGAAAACCGGGAATGTTGTGAAACGTAACATTAAAAATATGATATACGCACATTCTTCAAGTTGACCCCCAGCACGTTCGCCATGTAGGTGGGCATCTCGGTCATCAGGGTGAAGAAGCCCCAGTTTTGTCCGCAGTGTGCGATGACCGCTGCCCAAAGGGGCAAGCACGTCAATATGTTAGACCAGGGCGTGGGCTGACGCTGGAGAGACCACACAGTGGAGGTAAGAGGTTTTGTAAAAGTATGTCTAAATTTAAAACGTCCGCGATACATTTAGTTGACGAAATGTCGTTCCACCGCAATACATTTAATGATAATAATAAATAAACTGTTTCGGTCTCTGCCGGCATGGCGTTAGTGACAATGTAGTGCTTTCATATATTTTTTTTACTAAATAACTTATTGTGCAGTAGATATACACCTCCGCGCGCGGTGCTCCAAAAGAGGTGAATCGTACCCTCCAGCAATCATTTTTAGAATTCGATTGGGACTGGTCCGGACTCTACATAGCATCGATGCAGTCTTTTTGCGTAGCATTGCGAAGAAATCGTTCATGTGTGCTAGGGTGAACATGCCTGATGCGCTGCAGTGCCGGGGCAGACCCATCGAAGTCCTAAAGCCATTGTTATATCGGATGCTTAGAGCGTTGACAGCCCGCTGTGACAGCCGTATATCCTGTCCTCAGGCTGCGTGTATAAAAAACCTTATAGACGGCTTTGAATGATGTAGCCTTAACGGCCTGACTACTCCGCGTCAACCTGCGAAAGATGATCATTTAATACTTTTAATTTTCCGATATTACCTTCTGGTGGTCTTCCCTCCCCAAGGACGTCTGGATGTAACGCAACTCTTCCCGGGAGATAGCGGCGCAGCTCTCCGGCGACTCCGCGCCGAGCGCGAAGTACGCCGCGCTCCAGGCCAGCCCCAGCGCTGCGTTCGTGTAGAATATCGCCTGCCAGCCCCAGGCCGAGGCTATGAAACCGGACGCGACCAGCTGGAAGGCAATGCCCAGCTGTCCACCTGCGGGTACATTTAACTACCGTAATACCAAGCCGCTGAATGGAAACGTAGCTGAACGGGACGAACTGTGTTCAATACATGAATGATTTTATGGTGATATGTTAACAGTTACACAGTGACAGATTAGGCAGCGGGCGGGCCTTCGCGCGAGGATAACAAGATGCACCACCACCGAAACCATGTGACAGGTACACAGTGACAGTTAGGCAGCGGGCGGGCCTTCGCGCGAGGATAACAAGATGCACCACCATCGAAACCATGTGACAGGTACACAGTGACAGTTAGGCGGCGGGCGGGCCTTCAGCGCGAGGATAACAAGATCCACCACCATCGAAACCATGTGACGGGTACACAGTGACAGTTAGGCAGCGGGCGGGCCTTCGCGCAGGGATAACAAGATGCACCACCATCGAAACCATGTGACAGGTACACAGTGACAGATAGGCAGCGGGCGGGCCTTCGCGCGAAGGATAACAAGATCACCACCATCGAAACCATGTGACAGTTACACAGTGACAGTTAGGCAGCGGGCGGGCCTTCGCGCGAGGATAACAAGATGCACCACCACCGAAACCATGTGACAGGTACACAGTGACAGTTAGGCAGCGGGCGGGCCTTCGCGCGAGGATAACAAGATGCACCACCATCGAAACCATGTGACAGGTACACAGTGACAGTTAGGCAGCGGGCGGGCCTTCGCGCGAGATAACAAGATGCACCACCATCAGAAACCATGTGACAGGTACAGTGACAGTTAGCAGGCAGCGGGCGGGTCTTCGCGCGAGGATAACAAGATGCACCACCACCGAAACCATGTGACAGGTACACAGTGACAGTTAGGCAGCGGGCGGGCCTTCGCGCAGGATAACAAGATCCACCACCATCGAAACCATGTGACGGTTACACAGTGACAAAGTTAGGCAGCGGGCGGGCCTTCGCGCAGGATAACAAGATGCACCACCACCAGAAACCATGTGACGGGTACACAGTGACGGATTAGGCAGCGGGCGGGCCTTCGCGCTGAGGATAACAAGATGCACCACCGAAACCATGTGACAAAGTTACACAGTGACAAAGTTAGGCAGCGGGCGGGCCTTCGCGCGGGGATAACAAGATGCACCACCATCGAAACCATGTGACGGTTACACAGTGACAGTTACAGTGACAGTTAGACAGCGGGCGGGCCTTCGCGCGAAAGGATAACAAGATGCACACCACCACCGAAACCATGTGACAGGTACACAGTGATGACAGTTAGGCAGCGGGCGGGCCTTCGCGCGAAGGATAACAAGATGCACCACCATCGAAACCATGTGACAGGTACACAGTGACAGTTACAGTGACAGTTAGGCAGCAGGCGGGCCTTCGCGCGAAAGGATAACAAGATGCACCACCTCCAAAACCATGTGACAGTTACACAGTGACAGTTAGGCAGCGGGCGGGCCTTCGCGCGAGGATAACAAGATGCACCACCACCGAAACCATGTGACAGGTACAGTGACAGTTAGGCAGCGGGCGGGCCTTCGCGCGAAAGGATAACAAGATGCACCACCACCGAAACCATGACAGTTACACAGTGACAGTTAGGCAGCAGGCGGGCCTTCGCGCGAGATAACAAGATGCACCACCACCGAAACCATGTGACAAAGTTACACAGTGACAGTTAGGCAGCGGGCGGCCTCGCGCGAGGATAACAAGATGCACCACCACCGAAACCATGACAGTTACACAGTGACAGTTACACAGTGACAGTTAGGCAGCGGGCGGGCGCTTCGCGCGAGGATAACAAGATGCACCACCGAAACCATGTGACAGGTACACGGTGACGGTTAGGCAGCGGGCGGGCGCTTCGCGCGAGGATAACAAGATGCACCACCGAAACCATGTGACAGGTACACAGTGACAGTTAGACAGCGGGCGGGCCTTCGCGCGAGGATAACAAGATGCACCACCACCGAAACCATGTGACAGTTACACAGTGACAGTTAGGCAGCGGGCGGGCCTTCGCGCGAGGATAACAAGATGCACCACCACCGAAACCATGTGACAGTTACACAGTGACAGTTAGGCAGCGGGCGGGCCTTCGCGCGAGGATAACAAGATGCACCACCACCGAAACCATGTGACAAAGTTACACAGTGACAGTTAGCAGGCAGCGGGCGGGCCTTCGCGCGGGGATAACAAGATGCACCACCACCGAAACCATGACAGGTACACAGTGACAGTTACAGTGACAGTTAAGGCAGCGGGCGGGCCTTCGCGCGGGGATAACAAGATGCACCACCAGAAACCATGTGACAGTTACAGTGACAGTTAGGCGGCAGGCGGGCCTTCGCGCGAGGATAACAAGATGCACCACCACCGAAACCATGTGACAGTTACACAGTGACGGTTAGGCAGCGGGCAGACCTTCGCGCGAGGATACCAAGATGCACCACCACCGAAACCATGTGACAGTTACACGGTGACAGTTGGGCAGCGGGCGGGCGCTTCGCGCGAGGATAATAAGATGCACCACCACCGAAACCATGTGACAGGTACACGGTGACAGTTAGGCGGCAGGCGGGCCTTCGCGAGGATAACAAGATGCACCACCACACCGAAACCATGTGACGGTTACACGGTGACGGTTAGGCAGCGGGCGGGCCTTCGCGCGGGGATAACAAGATGCACCACCACCAGAAACCATGTGACGGGTACACAGTGACAGTTGGGCAGCGGGCGGGCCTTCGCGCGGGGATAACAAGATGCACCACCACCGAAACCATGTGACAAAGCTACACAGTGACAGTTAAGGCAGCGGGCGGGCGGGCCTTCGCGCGGGGATAACAAGATGCACCACCACCGAAACCATGTGACAGGTACACGGTGACAGTTAGGCAGCGGGCGGGCCTTCGCGCGAGGATAACAAGATGCACCACCACCAAAACCATGTGACAGTTACACAGTGACAGTTAGGCAGCGGGCGGGCCTTCGCGCGAGGATAACAAGATGCACCACCATCGAAACCATGTGACAGGTACACAGTGACAGTTAGACTGCGGGCGGGCCTTCGCGCGAGGATAACAAGATGCACCACCTCCAAAACCATGTGACAGTTACACAGTGACAGTTAGGCAGCGGGCGGGCCTTCGCGCGAGGATAACAAGATGCACCACCATCGAAACCATGTGACGGTTACACGGTGACAGTTAGGCAGCGGGCAGACCTTCGCGCGAGCATAACAAGATGCACCACCACCGAAACCATGTGACAGTTAGGCAGCGGGCGGGCCTTCGCGCGAGGATAACAAGATGCACCACCACCGAAACCATGTGACAGGTACACAGTGACAGTTAGGCAGCGGGCGGGCCTTCGCGCGAGGATAACAAGATGCACCACCACCGAAACCATGTGACAGGTACACAGTGACAGTTAGGCAGCGGGCGGGCCTTCGCGCGAGGATAACAAGATGCACCACCACCGAAACCATATGGTACGGCCCCGGAGCTGAACTAAACCCGTAGTGTTTTAAAGCGAACGGCTTGATCCACAGAGCAGCGCCACAGAGACTTTTGCTTTTATTTGTGCGGCGGTACTGCTCTTCAGCTGAACAAATCGCCGGACGTCTATCGACTGATGATGATGATGGTGATGGTGATGTGGAAATAAACGCTGTTGTTTTTTGGTATATAAAAATTGTTGTACCTGCGTAAATAATTGTGCTGAGTAGTCCAGTTTCTTGCAGGGGAATCCACTGGCTCACGAGGTGGTGCATGGATGGGTACACGAGTCCTTGTGTGAGGCCTTGAAATACCCGACAGGAGCACACTAACTGCCATCCACCCTGTAATCACTTAAGCCCTTTCTAATTGTTCTATTTAGATTAAGTTTTGTTACATTCCTCAAGTTCCTAATTCTTGATGTAGACAGGGCTGCAAGCTACAGCGGCTCTTACAGCTCATCTGACACTGGGCTCGTGGACCCGGATCCACGGCCTGAAATTCCTCAAGTTGTGGAGACTGTCAGCAACACGTTTGTGTGCGCGTTGTCACCGATGCACTCGGTTACTTATCATAATTAACTCGTTTTCTGTTCGAGTTGTCGAACTGTGAGCTGTGAGCTGTGAGCTGTGAGCTGTGAGCAGTGAGCTGTGAGCTGTGAGCTGTGAGCTGTGAGCTGTGAGCTGTGAGCAGTGAGCAGTGAGCTGTGAGCTGTGAGCAGTGTTGTTTGCGTGGCCGTGGCCGTGGCGCGCTACTGCACGGTGATACGACAATAAATTGTTCTTATTTGTTATATTGTTGTATGCTAAACTATGAAATAGATATGGAAAAAATAATAAGACGTCGTTATTTGTATGTGTTGTTGTTCGTACAGGCGCGCCGGCAGCGCTTAAGGGCATGCGTCAATGTAAACAAGCGCGCGCGTACTGTTCGAAACTTGTGTCGCGTAACAGCTTTAGGTGGAACGAGGCAAGTGGCCAGTGGCAAGTGGTAGTGCAGGAGTACACTCACGAACTTGGCGGCGGCGGGCATCAGCAGCGAGACGACCGAGTTGATGGATATGGCGATGGTCATGGGGATCTTGCCACCCAGCCGTCGCGCCAGCTCCCCGGCCGGCACTTGAAGGATTATGTACCCCCAAAAAAATGAGGACAAAATCATGGATTGCACGCTGTGTGACCACTCGAAATGCTGCAACGAGGTTAATGTCCTTTCAAA
This sequence comes from Troides helena, assembly GCA_029286815.1. Classification (NCBI taxonomy): domain Eukaryota; kingdom Metazoa; phylum Arthropoda; class Insecta; order Lepidoptera; family Papilionidae; genus Troides; species Troides helena. Next base: position 218,803 of record JAGSMV010000013.1, read on the forward strand.
AGATTCCACTCTTAAATGAATCCCTGGTGTCTCAGGAAGCTCCGCCGCTGCGACGGCCCATTGATATCGGCCCGCCTTCAGCTCCGACACCGGCGTTGGTTTCTTTGTCACGGCCCAACCCTATTATGCTTCAGCCATGGGGCCAGTTAAGTCTGACAAAGTATGAAGCTGTTTTTTGGAAAGTAAGATATTTAGTGTTTTAAATATTAATATTTAAAAATAAGGCATCGAGATCGGACTGCGCGCTGGCAAGCGTTCAGGTGGAGCTTTAGTTAGCAATTGATTATGAAAAATGATGATACCGTGTGCTTTAGTAGTAATCATTATCATCATGAGGTGCCTTTTTCAGACTGAGGTTTGGTGATCTGATATTTTTTTAATATTATCACGCTTTTTTCCCAGTAGAGGTAGGCAAAGGTGAATAAACACCCCACTTTTCGCCAGATGTGGTCAGATTAGGTCCCATGTAACAGGGGTGCTGGGTCGGATAACCTCCTCGTGTGCCCGGGAGATGCAGTTGCCTTCGGACCTCGGTCCGGGGGTAAGGGCATCTCCTGGGACTGGTGTACCCTGGGCAACGGCAGCTGCTTTATGCTCTCGGGCATAGGGCAGCTGACGGCTAATAATCCGACAGCCGGATAACCCGGCGGGAGGGGTCTCTCCGCGTGTCCCTCTGACTATCAGAAGGCACAGTGGAGGGGCGACGGCGGGCTCGGTGTGCACTTACCCTGCCCCGGGCAGGCGGTGGGTCTTTCCTGCCGCCACCGTCGGTCGTAATCCCGTGTGATGTCGTGGTCATGTCTCGCGGTCACACGGGACCGAGGCCCTTGGCTTAACCGCCCGGGGCGCGAGGAGGAAAACCTCTATAAAAACTACCCCAACTCAAGCGGCGACGCAGCGTGAGGAGTGCATGGCTGGAGGGAGTCCAGTCTCTACTGCGGACCCCGACAGGGGACCGGCCGACCCCCTGGACGCGACATCTAGGCTTACCGGAGGCAACACGGGCTCTGTCGAAGGTGGACCTCAGTAACCCGTGACTCGTGGGATTTTAATGGAAACTGGAAAACAAATAAAAAAAACTTTACGGGTGGAACTCACCAGTTTGCCCAAAGAGAATGTCGGGCCCGAGATGGGCGGAGGCGTTGTGCCTGCGACGGGCGGAGTGGATGCGGTGCCCGTGAAGGGCGGAGCAAAAAAGAGGAGAGTCTCCCGATCGGGAGAGAGGGCGAGGGTAGCGGTCGCGGTCGCGAGGACCGACTCAGGGATGGCGCTGAGGGCGACGTCCCGCAGAGGGAGGAGTGCGGGATCGTCGCGAGGCGTAGACTCCTCTGGGGGAGCTTCGCCTGCCCCGGAGAGTGGGGTGAGCGGCGCGACGAGCAGGGACCGGTCGCGTGTGGAGGTAGCCACCTTCCAGGCGATCGTGGACACCGATCGGTTCCGCAAGCCGGGGCTGCCTGCTTCGGAGGGCGACGACGGCGGGTCCGGGAAACGGAAGACCGCCAGAGAAATGACCACCGTGGAGCTGGTCAGCGAGGTGGAGGAGCTGCCGGCGACATCTCGCTCGTCTGTAAGACGAGCAAATCTCTGTCCGGCGGCTTCCAGAAGAGGCTGAACCAGGCCGTCCTCTCCATCAGGGAGGCGGTGGTAGCCCTGGCGGCGCGACTCGAGCCGGAGGAGAACCTCCGTCTCCGCTGCGACAATCGTCGCCTGGAGACGGAGGTGGACTATAAAGCGTGAGCTCCTCGCGTTCAAAAAGTCCAACGAGGAGCTCAGCCTGCAGGTGGCGGCACTGCGCACTGGGGCGGGGCCCGTGCCAGTAGAGGCCCCGGCTCGTCCTCCTCCTCCTGAGCCAGCGGATTTTGCGGCCCTCATCAACGCGGCCGTGGGCGGGCATCCGAAGAGATGCTCGGTGCCACGGCGCGGATGATCGAGGGTCGCTTCGCCGGGCTGGAAGACCGCCTGCTTCCAGCCCCCATCATCCGTCCGCCTCTGGCGGCGGATAGAAGGAGGGCGCTGGGTGGCAGTTCCGTCTCGCGGGCCCCGCGCCTGCGGACGCGGCCACCTCGGCTACAACCCGGCCGGCGGCGCCCTCGGCGCCCCGACAGGCGTCGGCGCCGGCACCACTACCTCGCCGGGCGCCGATAAAGGCCTCGACCTCCCGCCCTCAGCCAACAACAACATCCTCGGCTGAGGGAGAGATGGAGGTGGAAAACGTGCCGCTGCCCGGGCCCTCCACGGAGGAGGGCTCGTGGGTGAAGGTGGTCGGCCGAAAGGCGCGGGCCAGGGCCGCCAAGAAGGCGGCCCCGCCAAGAAGGCGGCCCCGCCAAGAAGGCGGCCCCGCCAAGAAGGGGCTCAAGCTTGCGCCGCCCAAGACGGCCGCAGTGATAGTTAAGCTGCGGCCCGAGGCGGTGGCCGAGGGGACGTCTTACCGGGAGATCTTGAGCTCCCTGGTGAAGACGTCCGCCCTCGAGGACTTGGGCCTCGTGGGCCAAGTGCGGGTGCGGCCCACTATGGCGGGGCCCGCCTGTTCGAGCTGGGTGCCAGCCACGGCCACGACGTTGCAGACCAGCTAGCGGAGAAGATGAAGACTTCGCTGGCTGGGGTGGCCGACGTCGTCCGGCCGGTCAAAACCGCGGATCTGCGGGTGACCGAGCTGGACGACTCGGCCACCAAAGAGACGGTCGAGGCTGCGGTCGTCGCAGCAACGGGCTGCCCAGCCGGGCAGGTGAAGGCCCTGTCCGTAAGGGACGGGCCCGGGGGGATGGGCACCACCATCGTAACGTGTCCGGTCGCCGCCGCGAAGCTGCTGGCGGAGAAGGGCCGCGTCCTGGTCGGGTGGACCTCGGCCAGGATCGTGGCTCTGGAGCAGCGCCCTTGCGCTGCTTCAAGTGCATGGCGATCGGGCACACCTCCTCTATGTGCCCATCCCCCAAATGCCGGAGGGATCTGTGCTTCCGATGCGGGAAGGTGGGGCACAGGGTCGGCGAGTGCCAGTCGGAGTTCCGATGCTCCGTCTGCGCCGACTCTGGTCGGAAGTCCAACCACTTGATGGGGAGAACTGTCTCCCCAGGGTCAAGGGAAAGGCTGCGGCCGGGACACCTTCCCGCGTCGCGGAGAAAGAAGTGCGCCTGCAGGAGATGAGAACATGGTCATCAGTGGTGATGACCCACATCTCACTCCTGCAGGCGAATCTCCTCCCGCCAGCGCTCAGGACTTGTTCCTGCAGTCGTTGGCAGGTGGGAATGGCGTGGCATCGGGCCGTGGATTCCCGCCCAATCATCCTGGGTTGGGACCTGGACGGCACGGTGGCGGTATGCTGGCGAGCGGGCGCCTGCCTCAAGTCACTAGAGAGGGGCACGGCTACGCTGCGGCAGGTTGGGGAGGTACGCTGTCATCGGCGCGAGCTCAGGGGACTGTACGACGCCTGCATTCGGCGCGTGCAGTTCCCGGAGCGCTGGAAGACGGGCAGGCTTTGCCTGCTGCGGAAGGGGACCGTGACCCCGACTCCCCTTCCGCGTACAGACCGATCGTCCTTCTGGACGAGGCGGGTAAGGTCTTCGAGAAGATCTTGGCCGGCCGTCTCGTTCGGCACCTCGCCGAGGTGGGACCGGGCCTCCCGCCAGAGGCCCCGAAGTACAGATTTTGGGCAGGGCGATCCACTTTGGACGCCCTGCTCGACCTGAAGGGCCTCTGTCTGGAGGCCTCGGTGACGGCGAGGTGGTCCTGGGGGTATCCTTAGATATCGAGAACGCCTTCAACAGCCTGCCATTCGCGACGATCAGGGGGCGCTGGAACTCACGGCTTCCCCAGCGAGTCGAGCTGTTGGGGCGGCACCTCCGGAACAGGACGATCGTCTGGGTTGATGGCAGCGGCGACTTACATCGGCGGCGCGTGGAGAGCGGGGTTCCACAGGGGTCGGTCTTGGGCACTGCTGTGGAGCTTCACGCGTACGACTGGCTGCTGCGGCAGCCGGTCCTCCCCGACGAGGGTACTATGCTACGCGGACGACACCCTCGTCTCGGCCCGGGGAGGAGTTACGACGAGGCTGCTCGTCTGGCCGCCACTAGCACGTCGCTGGTGGTAGACCGGATCGAGCAGCTGGGTCTGGGGTCTCCGTCACGAAGACGGAGGCCCTCCTCTTCCACGGACCTGGGGGGAGTCCCACCCCGAGGCACCGGTATCCCCGTCCGGGGCGAGGGTCCCAGTGCGGGGAGCCCTCAAGTATTTAGGGCTCCTCTGTGGACGAGCGATAGACTTCGGAGGCACTTCGAACGGCTTCTCCCGAAGCTCACCGCCACCGCCGCTGCGCTGGGCAGATTGCTGCCCAATGTCGAGGCAGATGCATTTGTGTCGGCGCCTATACTCTGGCATCCTGCGGAGTATGGCACTGTACGGTGCGCCCGTATGGGTGGATAGGTGCGAGACCGCCAGGAACGGGCCCGTGTTGAAGAGGGCCCAACGTATCCTGGCGGTCCGAGCCTGTCGGGCGTACCGTACGGTGTCCGGACGGCGGGTACGCTTCTCGCGGCCGATGCGCCTTGGCATCTACAGGCGCAGTCGCTCGCGGAAGTGTACCTCTTCCTGGGATGCCGAGCGTCGGTGGACGAAGCCACGGTCCGCCGGATCAGGCGTTGCCCATGACGCTGATCGGCGTTGAAAGGCTGGAGTTAGGCCAACCTGCCGCCGGCCGGGACACGGTGGAGGCCATCAGGCCCCACCTGTCCCGGTGGATGAGCCGGCGGTATTGGCCCTTGACGTTCCACCTGGTGCAGGTGCTGACAGGCCATGGATGTTTCGGCAAGTACCTGCACCAGGTGGCTCGTGGAAGAGATGACGCAGCACGTGTCGAGTGGTGCGCCGATTGACACGGCGCACCACACTCTGGCGGAGTGCCCGGTATTGGGGCCGCAGCGCCACGCCCTCGTCGCGCAGCCGGTAGTGACCTCTCTCGCCGCCGACTGTAATCGATCATATGTTGAGCAGCGAGAGGTCTTGAAGGCGGTGGTCTCCTTCTGCGGCGCAGTGATGCGTCAGAAGGAGGCCGCCGAGCGCACGAGGGAGGCCGACGCCGCTGCCGCACCTTGCAGGCGGCGGCGGGCCGGCGGAGAGCGCGGCGGCAGAACCACGCCGTCCGGCTTCCTCCCGCCGTGAGCGACGGCCCCTAGCCGGGCACGGTGTGAGGGGCCTTCGGCCATGGGCGTGGCCCTGGGCCTTTACCGTTTCCCCTGGGGTAGCGTCCCCGGGGAGTCTTGGTTTTGTCCCCCTCCCTCGTCGAAGTGGGGAGTCTGAGGGAGGAGGCCGCCGCCCAATTCCTTCACGGGAAGGCGGTGGCCGGGCGTGCGCTCCGTCTTGGGCGCGCGCGGTCGTCTGAGGGGTCGGGGCGAACGTTCCGGTCCCGCGAGGGGCCGGTACGGGACGGCAGGTGGGTGCCTTTGCTCCCCGCGGGCATCCACCAGGAGGAGGTTTATACGCGGAGGCGCCCGGAGAGTTGCTTGGCTGAAACCCGGGCGTCTCCAGTACGCGTATTGCGGGACAAGCGGTGGTGGTTTTAGTGGGTATGGGGGTCACGCACAACATCTCAGTGGCCCCTGAGCCCCACATAACCCGGCGTCCCCTGAAAAGGACGCTGGGTATGCGGTAACAGCATTTCCACCACCGATATCAAAAAAAAAAGGTACGCTGTCATCGGGTGTACTTCTCCCCAACCGATCCCTGGCAGAGTTCGAGGTGTTTCTCGACTCTGTCAGGGCCGCCGCGGGCAGGTTGTCGCCGAGGAGATCTTGGTCCTCGGCGACTTCAACGCCAGCCCTGCCTTTGGGCGGCACCGCCACCGACGCGAGAGGGAGAGCAGTTGAGGCATGGGCACTGCTCTCCGGTCTGAGCCTCCTCAACGAGGGAAACGCGCTCACGTGCGTGCGAGGGTCGGGGGTCCATCGTGGGACCTCCTTTGCTCCTCACCGAGCTCGCGCGCCGTGTGGCAAATTGGCGGGTGGAAGAGGAGGTGGAGACCTTATCGGATCACCGATATATCAGGTTCGAGGTTTCCCTCCTCAGGGCGCGGCACAACATCATCGCGCCCCGGGTTCCACTTCCTCGTTGGGTCCTCGGCAAGTTCGACAAGGAGCTCGCCGAGGAGGCGGCGCTGTTCCAGAGATGGAACATGCCCCGAGGCTCAGACGACGTCGGCGTCGACGAGATGGAAGGTCGCATCCACAGCGCTCTTCAGGAGGTGCGATGCGGCCATGCCTAGGATGCGGCGACGTCCTGCGGACCGCCGCCAGCTGTACTGGTGGTCGGAGGAGCTCTCCGGCCTCCGGGCGGCGGCCAGGCTCGTCGCCGGGCACTGCAGCGTTGTCGGCGTCGGCGCACGCAGGTGACGGGGAGGAGGAGCGGCTGCAGGGTCAGTATGCGGAAGCCCGCAAGACCCTGCGGCTCGCCATAGTCTGGGCGACCCTGCCTGGGAGGAACTACTGGCGGGGGTCGACAGGGATCCATGGGGGCGCCCGTTCAAGACGGCACGGAAGAAGCTCTGTGCCACAGGCACTGCAACAGGCCCTGGACCCGGACTTCCTCCAGGGGTGGTGGACCGGTTGTTCCCAGGGGCTGACGCGTCATTCCAGCCCCCCGGTTATGTCCACCACCGCCACCGCGGCGGCCACAGAGGAGGTCCCTCCCTGACGGAAGAGGAGCTGGACGTGGCCCTGGGTCGTCTCAGGGGTCGACATTGCGGCTCCGAAGTGGGGTCCATCAGCGAGGGCCTCTGGGTGGCCGCCAGTCACCTGCGAGGAGCTCGAGGACTGTACGACGCCTGCATTCGGCGCGTACAGTTCCCGAGCGTTGGAAGACGGGCAGGCTTTGCCTGCTGCGGAAGGGGACCGTGACCCCGACTCCCCTTCCGCGTACAGACCGATCGTCCTTCTGGACGAGGCGGGTAAGGTCTTCGAGAAGATCTTGGCCGGCCGTCTCGTTCGGCACCTCGCCGAGGTGGGACCGGGCTTCCATGAGGCCCAGTACGGATTTCGGGCAGGGCGATCCACGTTGGACGCCCTGCTCGACCTGAAGACACTCTGTCTGGAGGCCTTCGGTGACGGCGAGGTGGTCCTGGGGGTATCCTTAGATATCGAGAACGCCTTCAACAGCCTGCCATTCGCGACGATCAGGGGGGGGGGAGCGCTGGGTTTTCAGCTTCCCCCCCCCCTGGTCGGGCTGTTGGGGAGGCATTACCTCAGAACAGGACGATCGTCTGGGTTGATGGCAGCGGCGAATTACATCGGCGGCGCGTGGAGAGCGGGGTTCCACAGGGGTCGGTCTTGGGCCTTGCTGTGGAACCTCGCGCGTACGACTGCAACTGCTGCGGCGGCCGGTCCTCAGGACGAGGGTACTATGCTACGCGGATGACACCCTCGTCTCGGCCCGGGGAGGAGTTACGACGAGGTTGCTCGTCTGGCCGCCACTAGCACGTCGCTGGTGGTGGACCGGATCGAGCAGCTGGGTTCGAGGGTCTCCGTCACGAAGACGGAGGCCCTCCTCTTCCACGGACCCGCAGAGTCCACTGAGCATGATCATCCCCGTCCGGGGCGAGAGGGTCCCAGTGCGGGGAGCCCTTAAGTATTTGGGGCTCACTCTGGACGGGCGATGGAGCTTCGGAGAGCACTTCGAGGCTTCTCCCGAAGCTCACCGCCACCGCCGCTGCGCTGGGCAGATTGCTGCCCAATGTCGGGGCCGGGTCATTTGTGTCGGCGCCTGTACTCTGGCATCCTGCGGGTATGGCACTGTACGGTGCGCCCGTATGGGTGGACAGGTGCGAGACCGCCAGGAACAGGCCGTGTTGAGGGCCCAACGTATCCTGGCGGTCCGAGCCTGTCGGGCGTACCGTACGGTGTCCTGGGCGGCGGGTACGCTTCTCGCGGGCGATGCGCCTTGGCATCTACAGGCGCAGTCGCTCGCGGAAGTGCTACCTCTTCCTGCGGGATGCCGGAGAGCGTCGGCCGGACCCGGCGCGATCTTGTCAGGCGCATTGCTGAATCGGCGGTGAAACAGGGTCGGAAAACCTGCCGCCGGCCGGGACACGGTGGAGCCATCGGAATACCACTGTCAGTGGATAATGCCAGCGACGCGAGACTTGACGTTCCACCTGGTGCAGGTGCTGACAGGCCATGGATGTTTCGGCAAGTACCTGCACCAGGTGGCTCGTAGAGAGATGACGCAAGAATGCGTCGAGTGTGGTGCGCCGATTGACACGGCGCACCACGCTAACGGAAGTGCCCGGCATGGGGTCCGCAACGTCATTCCCTCGTCGCGCAAGTCGGCGGTGACCTCTCGCTGCCGACTGTAATCGATCATATGTTGAGCAGCGAGAGGTCTTGGAAGGCGGTGGTCTCACTTCTGCGGCGCAGTGATGCGTCAGAAGGAGGCCGCCGAGCGCACCGAGGCCGACGCCGCTGCCGCACTGCCCACGGGCGGCGGCGGGCCGGCGGGAGAGCGCGGCAGCAGGGCTCGCCGTCGCTTCCTCCCGCCGTGAGCGACGGGCCCCTAGCCGGGCACGGTGTGAGGGGCCTTCGGGCCATGGGCGTGGCCCTTTGGGCCTTTGTCGTGTTTCCCCTGGGGTGCGTCCCCGGGGAGTCTTGGTTTTTTGTCCCCCCCTCCCATTTCGAAGCGGAAGTCTGGAGGAGGAGGCCGCCTTGAATTCAGCCACGGGAAGGCGGTGGCCGGGCGTGCCCCGCTCCGTCTTGGGCGCGCGCGGTCGTCTGAGGGGTCGGGGGCTCCCAACGTTCCGGTCCCGCGAGGGAGCCGGTACAGGTTTGGCAGGTGGGTTGCCCTTTGCTCCCCGCGGCATCCACCAGGAGGAGGTTTATACGCGGAGCGCGGGCTGCAAGCTAAATATTATTGTTCGGAGATTGCGTTCGGTGACATGGCGGAGAGCGGATGGTACTCACTGAGATCTAGAATATGTTCTTGCGCCGCGGAGCGCGGGCTGCAAGCTGGGCATTATTGTTTCGAGATTGCGTTCGGTGACATGGCGGAGAGCGGATGGTACTCACTGAGATCTAGAATATGTTCTTGCGCCGCGGAGCGCGGGCTGCAAGCTAAATATTATTGTTTCGGAGATTGCGTTCGGTGACATGGCGGAGAGCGGATGGTACTCACTGAGATCTAGAATATGTTCTTGCGCCGCGGAGCGCGGGCTGCAAGCTAAGTATTATTGTTTCGGAGATTGCGTTCGGTGACATGGCGGAGAGCGGATGGTACTCACTGAGATCTAGAATATGTTCTTGCGCCGCGGAGCGCGGGCTGCAAGCTAAATATTATTGTTTCGGAGATTGCGTTCGGTGACATGGCGGAGAGCGGATGGTACTCACTGAGATCTAGAATATGTTCTTGCGCCGCGGAGCGCGGGCTGCAAGCTAAGTATTATTGTTTCGGAGATTGCGTTCGGTGACATGGCGGAGAGCGGATGGTACTCACTGAGATCTAGAATATGTTCTTGCGCCGCGGAGCGCGGGCTGCAAGCTAAGTATTATTGTTTCGGAGATTGCGTTCGGTGACATGGCGGAGAGCGGATGGTACTCACTGAGATCTAGAATATGTTCTTGCGCCGCGGAGCGCGGGCTGCAAGCTAAGTATTATTGTTTCGGAGATTGCGTTCGGTGACATGGCGGAGAGCGGATGGTACTCACTGAGATCTAGAATATGTTCTTGCGCCGCGGAGCGCGGGCTGCAAGCTAAGTATTATTGTTTCGGAGATTGCGTTCGGTGACATGGCGGAGAGCGGATGGTACTCACTGAGATCTAGAATATGTTCTTGCGCCGCGGAGCGCGGGCTGCAAGCTAAATATTATTGTTTCGGAGATTGCGTTCGGTGACATGGCGGAGAGCGGATGGTACTCACTGAGATCTAGAATATGTTCTTGCGCCGCGGAGCGCGGGCTGCAAGCTAAGTATTATTGTTTCGGAGATTGCGTTCGGTGACATGGCGGAGAGCGGATGGTACTCACTGAGATCTAGAATATGTTCTTGCGCCGCGGAGCGCGGGCTGCAAGCTAAATATTATTGTTTCGGAGATTGCGTTCGGTGACATGGCGGAGAGCGGATGGTACTCACTGAGATCTAGAATATGTTCTTGCGCCGCGGAGCGCGGGCTGCAAGCTAAGTATTATTGTTTCGGAGATTGCGTTCGGTGACATGGCGGAGAGCGGATGGTACTCACTGAGATCTAGAATATGTTCTTGCGCCGCGGAGCGCGGGCTGCAAGCTGGGCATTATTGTTCGGAGATTGCGTTCGGTGACATGGCGGAGAGCGGATGGTACTCACTGAGATCTAGAATATGTTCTTGCGCCGCGGAGCGCGGGCTGCAAGCTAAGTATTATTGTTTCGGAGATTGCGTTCGGTGACATGGCGGAGAGCGGATGGTACTCACTGAGATCTAGAATATGTTCTTGCGCCGCGGAGCGCGGGCTGCAAGCTAAATATTATTGTTTCGGAGATTGCGTTCGGTGACATGGCGGAGAGCGGATGGTACTCACTGAGATCTAGAATATGTTCTTGCGCCGCGGAGCGCGGGCTGCAAGCTAAGTATTATTGTTTCGGAGATTGCGTTCGGTGACATGGCGGAGAGCGGATGGTACTCACTGAGATCTAGAATATGTTCTTGCGCCGCGGAGCGCGGGCTGCAAGCTAAGTATTATTGTTTCGGAGATTGCGTTCGGTGACATGGCGGAGAGCGGATGGTACTCACTGAGATCTAGAATATGTTCTTGCGCCGCGGAGCGCGGGCTGCAAGCTAAGTATTATTGTTTCGGAGATTGCGTTCGGTGACATGGCGGAGAGCGGATGGTACTCACTGAGATCTAGAATATGTTCTTGCGCCGCGGAGCGCGGGCTGCAAGCTGGGCATTATTGTTCGGAGATTGCGTTCGGTGACATGGCGGAGAGCGGATGGTACTCACTGAGATCTAGAATATGTTCTTGCGCCGCGGAGCGCGGGCTGCAAGCTAAGTATTATTGTTTCGGAGATTGCGTTCGGTGACATGGCGGAGAGCGGATGGTACTCACTGAGATCTAGAATATGTTCTTGCGCCGCGGAGCGCGGGCTGCAAGCTAAATATTATTGTTCGGAGATTGCGTTCGGTGACATGGCGGAGAGCGGATGGTAACATTTCTGTATTTAAATTATTTAAACTATCACTGTTGGTCTATA